>JAVLSZ010000035.1:2837500-2875000 GCA_032313775.1 Urocyon cinereoargenteus
GGTTAGGGTTCGGGTTATTGTTAGGGTTAGGGATAGGGTTAGGGTTCGGGTTAGGGTTAGGGTTAGGGTTACGGTTCGGGTTAGGGTTAGGGTTAGGGTTCGGGTAAGTTTCGGGTTAGGGTTAGGATTCGGGTAAGTGGTTAGGGTTCGGGTTCTGGTTAGGGTTAGGGTTAGGGTTCCCGTTAGGGTTAGGGTTAGGGTTCGGGTTAGAGTTAGGTTTAGGTTTAGGGTTAGGGTTAGGGTTCGGGTTAGGGTTAGGGTTAGGGTTCGGGTTAGGGTTAGGGTTCGGGTTAGGGTTAGGGTTCGGTTTAGGTTTAGGGTTAGGGTTCGGGTTAGGGTTAGGGTTCGGGTTAGGGTTAGGTTTCGGATTAGGGTTCGGGTTAGGGTTAGGGTTAGGGTTCGGGTTAGGGTTAGAGTTAGTGTTAGGGTTAGGGTTCGGGTTAGTGTTAGGTTTAGGTTTCGGGTTAGGGTTAGGGTTAGGGTTCGGGTTAGGGTTAGGGTTAGGGTTCGGGTTAGTGTTCGGGTTAGGGTTAGGGATAGGATTCGGGTTAGGGTTAGTGTTAGGGTTCGGGTTAGTGTTAGGGTTCGGGTTAGGGTTAGGTTTAGTGTTCGGGTTAGGGTTAGGGTTAGGTTTCGGGTTAGGGTTAGGGTTCGGGTTCGGGTTAGGGTTAGGGTTCGGGTTCGGGTTAGGGTTCGGGTTTGGGTTAGGGTTTGGGTTAGGGTTAGGTTTACGGTTAGGGTTCGGGTTAGGGTTAGTGTTCGGGTTCGGGTTCGGGTTAGGGTTAGGGTTCGGGTTAGGGTTAGGGTTTGGGTTAGGGTTAGGTTAGGGTTCGGGTTAGGGTTAGGGTTAGGGTTAGGGTTAGGTTTAGGTTTCGGATTAGGGTTAGGGGTAGGGTTCGGGTGCGGGTTCGGGATCGGGTTAGGGTTAGTGTTAAGGTTAGGGTTAGGGTTCGAGTTAGGGTTAGGGTTATGGTTAGGGTTAGGGGTTAGGGTTAGTGTTAGGGTTCGGGTTCGGGTTAGGGTTAGGGTTCGGGTAAGGTTCGGGTTAGGGTTAGTATTCGGGTAAGGGGTTAGGGTTCGGTTTAGGGTTAGGGTTAGGGTTAGGTTTCCGGTTAGGGTTAGGGTTCGGGTTAGAGTTAGGGTTAGGTTTAGGGTTAGGGTTAGGGTTCGGGTTAGGGTTAGGGTTAGGGTTCGGGTTCGGGTTAGGGTTCGGGTTCGGGTTATGGTTAGGGTTCGGGTTCGGTTTAGGGTTCGGGTTTGGGTTAGGGTTTGTGTTAGGGTTAGGTTTACGGTTAGCGTTTGGGTTAGTGTTAGTGTTCGAGTTAGGGTTAGGGTTCGGGTTAGGGTTTGGGTTAGGGTTAGGGTTAGGGTTAGGGTTCGGGTTAGGGTTAGGGCTATGGTTCGGGTTAGGGTTCGGGTTAGGGTTCGGGTTCGGTTTAGGGTTCGGGTTCGGGTTAGGGTTAGGGTTAGGGTTCGGATTAGGGTTAGGGTTAGGGTTAGGGTAAGGGTTAGGGTTCGGGTAGGGTTCTGGTTAGGGTTAGGGTTAGGGTTAGGGTTAGGGTTAGGTTTAGGGTTAGGGTTCGGGTTCGGGTTAGGGTTAGGGTTAGGGTTCGGGTTCGGGTTACGTTTTAGGGTTAGGTTTAGGGTTAGGGTTAGGGTTAGGGTTAGGGGTTAGGGTTAGGGTTAGGGTTAGGGTTAGGGTTCGGTTTAGGGTTAGGGTTCGGGTTAGGGTTAGGGTTAGGTTTAGGGTTAGGGTTAGGTTTCGGGTTAGGGTTCGGGTTAGGGTTAGGTTTAGGGTTCGGGTTAGGGTTAGGGTCAGGGTTAGGTTTAGGGTTCGGGTTAGGGTTAGGGTTAGGTTTCGGGTTAGGTTTAGGGTTAGGGTTCGGGTTAGTGTTCGGGTTAGGGTTAGGGATAGGATTCGGGTTAGGGTTAGGGTTAGGGTTCGGGTTAGGGTTAGGGTTCGGGTTAGGGTTAGGTTTAGGTTTCGGGTTAGGGTTAGGGTTAGGTTTCGGGTTAGGGTTAGGGTTCGGGTTAAGGTTATGGTTAGGGTTAGGGTTAGGATTAGGTTTAGGGTTCGGGTTCGGGTTAGGGTTAGGGTTAGGGTTAGGTTTAGGGTTAGTGTTCGGGTTAGGGTTAGGTTTAGTGTTAGGGTTAGGGTTAGGGTTAGGGTTCGGGTTAGGGTTAGGGTTAGTGTTCGAGTTAGTTTTAGGGTTCGGGTTAGGGTTAGGTGTTAGGGTAAGTGTTTGGGTTAGGATTAGGGTTAGTGTTCGGGTTAGGGTTAGGGTTAGGGTTCGGATTAGGGTTAGGGTTAGTGTTCGAGTTAGGGTTAGGGTTCGGGTTAGGGTTAGGGGTTAGGGTTAGGTTTTGGGTTAGGTTTAGAGTTAGTGTTCGGGTTAGGGTTAGGGTTAGGGTTAGGGTTAGGGTTAGGGTTAGGGTTCGGGTTAGGGTTAGGGTTAGGGTTAGGGTTAGGGTTAGGGTTAGGGTTCGGGTTAGGGTTAGGGTTATGGTTTGGGTTCGGGTTCGGGGAAGGTTGGGGTTCGGGTTCGGGTTACAGTTCGGGTTCGGGTTCGGGATAGGGGTTAGTGTTAGGGTTAGTGTTAGGTTTAGGGTCCGAGTTCGGGTTAGGGTTAGCGTTAGGGGTTAGGGTTAGGGTTAGGGTTCGGGTTAGGTTTAGGGTTAGGGTTCGGGTTAGGGTTAGGGTTAGGTTTAGGGTTAGGGTTAGGTTTCGGGTTAGGGTCGGGTTAGGGTTAGGGTTAGGTTTAGGGTTAGGGTTAGGGTTCAGGTTAGGGTTAGGGTTAGGGTTCGGGTTCGGGTTAGGGTTAGGGTTCGGGTTAGGGTTAGGGTTAGGGATAGGGTTCGGGTTAGTGTTCGGGTAAGTGTTAGGGATAGGATTCGGGTTAGGGTTAGGGTTAGGGTTCGGGTTAGGTTTAGGGTTCGGGTTAGGGTTAGGTTTAGGTTTCGGGTTAGGGTTAGGGTTAGGGTTCGGTTTAGGGTTAGGGTTCAGGTTCGGGTTAGGGTTAGGGTTCGGGTTCGGGTTAGGGTTCGGGTTTGGGTTAGGGTTTGGGTTAGGGTTAGGGTTACGGTTCGGGTTCGGGTTAGGGTTAGTGTTCGGGTTCGGTTTCGGGTTAGGGTTAGGGTTCGGGTTAGGTTTAGGGTTCGGGTTAGGTTTAGGGTTAGGGTTCGGGTTAGGGTTAGGTTAGGGTTAGGTTTAGGGTTCGGATTAGGGTTAGTGATAGGGTTCGGGTTAGGGTTCGGGTTTGGGATAGTGTTAATGTTAGGGTTAGGGTTCGGGTTAGGGTTAGGGTTAGGGTTAGGGTTAGGGTTCGGGTTCGGGTTACGTTTTAGGGTTAGCGTTAGGGTTAGCGTTAGGGTTAGGGTTAGGGGTTAGGGTAAGGGTTAGGGTTAGGGTTAGGGTTAGGGTTCGGGTTAGGGTTAGGGTTAGTGTTCGAGTTAGGGTTAGGGTTCGGGTTAGGGTTAGGTTTTAGGGTTAGGGTTTGGGTTAGGGTTAGGGTTAGTGTTCGGGTTAGGGTTAGGGTTAGGTTTTGGGTTAGGGTTAGGGTTAGAGTTAGGTTTCGGGTTAGGGTTAGGGTTCGGGTTAGTGTTAGGGTTAGGGTTAGGGTTCGGGTTCGGGTTCGGGGTAAGGTTAGGGTTCGGTTTCGGGTTAGGGTTCGGGTTCGGGTTAGGGTTAGGGTTAGGGTAAGGGTTAGGGTTAGGGTTATGGTTTGGGTTCGGGTTCGGGGTAAGGTTAGGGTTCGGTTTCGGGTTAGGGTTCGGGTTCGGGTTCGTGATAGGGGTTAGGGTTAGGGTTAGTGTTAGGGTTAGGGTTCGGGTTCGGGTTAGGGTTAGGGTTAGGGTTAGGGTTCGGGTTAGGGTTTGGGTTAGGGTTAGGGTTTGGGTTCAGGTTAGCGATAGGGCTAGGGTTCGGGTTAGGGTTCGGGTTAGGGTTCGGGTTCGGGTTAGGGTTCGGGTTCGTGTTAGGGTTAGGGTTAGGGTTCGGAATAGGGTTAGGGTTAGTGTTAGGGTAAGGGTTAGGTTCGGGTTAGGGTTCGTGTTAGGGTTAGGTTTAGTGTTAGGGTTAGGGTTAGGGTTAGGTTTAGGGTTAGGGTTCGGGTTCGGGTTAGGGTTAGGGTTAGGGTTAGGGTTCGGGTTCGGGTTACGTTTTAGGGTTAGGTTTAGGGTTAGAGTTAGGGTTAGGGTTAGGGGTTAGGGTTAGGGTTAGGGTTAGGGTTAGGGTTAGGGTTAGGGTTAGGGTTCGGGTTAGAGTTAGGGTTCGGGTTAGGGTTAGGGTTAGGGTTAGGGTTAGGTTTAGGTTTCGGGTTAGGGTTCGGGTTCGGGTTAGGGTTAGGGTTCGGGTTATTGTTAGGGTTAGGGATAGGGTTAGGGTTCGGGTTAGGGTTAGGGTTAGGGTTACGGTTCGGGTTAGGGTTAGGGTTAGGGTTCGGGTAAGTTTCGGGTTAGGGTTAGGATTCGGGTAAGTGGTTAGGGTTCGGGTTCTGGTTAGGGTTAGGGTTAGGGTTCCCGTTAGGGTTAGGGTTAGGGTTCGGGTTAGAGTTAGGTTTAGGTTTAGGGTTAGGGTTAGGGTTCGGGTTAGGGTTAGGGTTAGGGTTCGGGTTAGGGTTAGGGTTCGGGTTAGGGTTAGGGTTCGGTTTAGGTTTAGGGTTAGGGTTCGGGTTAGGGTTAGGGTTAGGTAAGGGTTAGGTTTAGGTTTCGGGTTAGGGTCGGGTTAGGGTTAGGGTTAGGTTTAGGGTTAGGGTTAGGGTTCAGGTTAGGTTTAGGGTTAGGGTTCGGGTTCGGGTTAGGGTTCGGGTTCGGGTTAGGGTTAGGGTTAGGGATAGGGTTCGGGTTAGTGTTCGGGTAAGGGTTAGGGATAGGATTCGGGTTAGGGTTAGGGTTAGGGTTCGGGTTAGGTTTAGGGTTCGGGTTAGGGTTAGGTTTAGGTTTCGGGTTAGGGTTAGGGTTAGGGTTCGGGTTAGGGTTAGGGTTCGGGTTCGTGTTAGGGTTAGGGTTCGGGTTCGGGTTAGGGTTCGGGTTTGGGTTAGGGTTTGGGTTAGGGTTAGGGTTACGGTTCGGGTTCGGGTTAGGGTTAGTGTTCGGGTTCGGTTTCGGGTTAGGGTTAGGGTTCGGGTTAGGTTTAGGGTTCGGGTTAGGTTTAGGGTTAGGGTTCGGTTTAGGGTTAGGGTTAGGGTTAGGTTTAGGGTTCGGATTAGGGTTAGAGCTAGGGTTCGGGTTAGGGTTCGGGTTCGGGTTTGGGATAGTGTTAATGTTAGGGTTAGGGTTCGGGTTAGGGTTCGGGTTAGGGTTAGGGTTAGGGTTCGGGTTCGGGTTACGTTTTAGGGTTAGGTTTAGGGTTAGCGTTAGGGTTAGGGTTAGGGGTTAGGGTAAGGGTTAGAGTTAGGGTTAGGGTTAGGGTTCGGGGTAGGGTTAGGGTTAGTGTTCGAGTTAGGGTTAGGGTTCGGGTTAGGGTTAGGGTTTAGGGTTAGGGTTTGGGTTAGGGTTAGGGTTAGTGTTCGGGTTAGGGTTAGGGTTAGGTTTCGGGTTAGGGTTAGGGTTAGAGTTAGGTTTCGGGTTAGGGTTAGGGTTAGGGTTAGGGTTAGGTTTAGGGTTAGGGTTCGGGTTCGGGTTAGGGTTAGGGATAGGGTTAGGGTTCGGGTTCGGGTTACGTTTTAGGGTTAGGTTTAGGGTTAGAGTTAAGGTTAGGGTTAGGGGTTAGGGTTAGGGTTAGGGTTAGGGTTAGGGTTAGGGTTAGTGTTCGGGTTAGAGTTAGGGTTCGGTTTAGGGTTAGGGTTAGGGTTAGGGTTAGGTTTAGGTTTCGGGTTAGGGTTCGGGTTCGGGTTAGGGTTAGGTTTCGGGTTAGGGTTAGGGTTAGGGTTAGGTTTAGGGTTCGGGTTAGGGTTAGGGTTAGGGTTAGGGTTAGGGTTAGGGTTAGGGTTCGGGTAAGGTTCGGGTTAGGGTTAGGATTCGGGTAAGTGGTTAGTGTTCGGGTTCTGGTTAGGGTTAGGGTTAGGGTTCCCGTTAGGGTTAGGGTTAGGGTTCGGGTTAGAGTTAGGTTTAGGTTTAGGGTTAGGGTTAGGGTTCGGGTTACGGTTAGGGTTAGGGTTCGGGTTAGGGTTAGGGTTCGGGTTCGGGTTAGGGTTAGGGCTCGGGTTCGGGTTAGGGTTCGGGTTTGGGTTTGGGTTTGGGTTAGGGTTAGGTTTACGGTTAGGTTTCGGGTTAGTGTTAGGGTTCGGGTTCGGGTTCGGGTTAGGGTTAGGGTTCGGGTTAAGGTTAGGGTTCGGGTTAGGTTTAGGTTAGGGTTCGGGTTAGGGTTAGGGTTAGGGTTAGGCTTAGGTTTCGGATTAGGGTTAGGGGTAGGGTTCGGGTTAGGGTTCGGGTTCGGGTTAGGGTTAGTGTTAGGGTTCTGGTTAGGGTTAGGGTTCGGGTTCGGGTTAGGGTTAGGGTTCGGGTTAGGGTTAGGTTTAGGGTTCGGGTTAGGGTTAGGGTTAGGGTTCGTGTTAGGGTTAGGGTTCGGGTTCGGGTTAGGGTTAGGGTTCGGGTTCGGGTTAGGGTTCAGGTTTGGGTTAGGGTTTGGGTTAGGGTTAGGGTTACGGTTAGGGTTCGGGTTAGGGTTAGTTTTCGGGTTCGGGTTCGGGTTAGGGTTAGGGTTCGGGTTAGGTTAGGGTTTGGGTTAGGGTTAGGATTAGGGTTCGGGTTAGGGTTAGGGTTAGAGTTTGGTTTAGGGTTCGGATTAGGGTTAGGGGTAGGGTTCGGGTCAGGGTTCGGGTTCGGGTTAGGGTTAGTGTTAAGGTTAGGGTTAGGGTTCGGGTTAGGGTTAGGGTTAGGTTTCGGGTAAGGTTCGGATTAAGGTTAGGATTCGGGTAAGGGGTTAGGGTTCGGGTTCGGGTTCGGGTTAGGGTTAGGGTTCCGGTTAGGGTTAGTGTTAGGGTTAGAGTTAGGGTTAGGTTTAGGGTTAGGGTTAGGGTTCGGGTTAGGGTTAGGGTTAGTGTTCGGTTTAGGGTTAGGTTTAGGGTTCGAGTTAGGGTTAGGGTTCCGGTTAGGGTTAGGGGTTAGAGTTAGGTTTAGGGTTAGGGTTAGGGTTCGGGTTAGGGTTAGGGGTTAGGGTTCGGGTTAGGGTTAGGGTTAGGGTTCGTGTTCGGGTTCGGGTTTGGGTTAGGTTTCGGGTTCGGGTTAGGGTTCGGGTTCGGGTAGGGTTCGGGTTCGGCTTAGGGTTAGGTGTTAGTGTTCAGGTTAGGGGTAGGTTTAGGGTTCGGGTTAGGGTTCGGGTTAGGGTTAGGGTTAAGGTTGGTGTTAGGGTTAGGGTTAGGGTTAGGGTTCGGGTTCGGGTTAGGGTTAGGGTTCGGGTTAGTGTTAGGGTTCGGGTTAGGGTTAGGGTTAAGGTTCGGGTTAGGGTTAGGGGTAGGTTTCGGGTTAGGGTTCGGGTGAGGGTTACGGTTAGTTTTAGGGTTAGGGTTAGGGTTCGGGTTAGGGTTAGGGTTAGGGTTAGGGTTAGGGGTTAGGGTTAGGGTTAGGTTTCGGGTTAGGGTTCGGGTTAGGGTTCGGGTTAGGGTTCGGGTTATGGTTAGGGTTAGGGTTAGTGTTCGGGTTAGGTTTAGGGTTAGGGTTCGGGTTAGGGATCGGGTTAGGGTTAGTGTTAGTGTTAGGGTTCGGTTTAGCTTTAAGGTTAGGGTTAGGGTTAGGGTTAGGGTTCAGGTTAGGGTTCGGGTTAAGGTTCCGGTTAGGGTTAGGGTTAGGGTTAGGGTTAGGGTTAGGGTTCGTGTTAGGGTTCGGGTAAGGGGTCGGGTTAGTTTAGGGTTACGGTTAGGGTTCGGGTTCGGGGTTAGGGTTAGGTTTAGAGTTAGGGTTAGGGTTAGGGTTAGGGTTAGGGTTCGGTTTAGGGTTCGGGTTAGGGTTAGGGTTAGGGTTCGGGTTCGGGTTAGGGTTAGGGTTCTGGTTAGGGTTCGGGTTAAGGTTAGGGTTAGGGTTAGGGTTCGGGTTAGGGTTAGGGTACGGGTTAGGGTTAGGGTTAGGGTTAGGGTTCCGGTTAGGGTTTGGGTTAGTGTTAGGGTTAGGGTTCGGGTTAGGGTTAGGTTTAGGGTTCGGGTTAGGGTTCGGGTTAGGGTTCGGGTTAGGGTTAGGGTTAGGGTTCGGGTTAGGGTTCGGGTTAGGTTTAGGGTTCGGGTTAGGTTTAGGGTTCGGGATAGAGTTCGGGTTCGGGTTAGGGTTCGGCTCTGTTAAGGGTTAGGGTTAGGGTTCGGGTTCGGGTTAGGGTTAGGGTTAGGGTTAGGGTTAGGTTTAGGGTTCGGGGTAGGGTTAGGTTTAGGGTTAGGGTTAGGGTTCGGGTAAGGGTTAGGGTTAGGGTTCGGGTTAGGGTTCGGGTTAGGGTTCGGGTAAGGGTTAGGGTTAGGATTAGGGTTAGGGTTCGGGTTAGGGTTAGGGTTCGGGTTAGCGTTAGGGTTCGGGTTAGGGTTAGGGTTTGGGTTCGGGTTCGGGTTCGGGTTATGGTTAGGGTGTGGGTTCGGGTTAGGGTTAGGGGTTAGGGTTCCGGTAAGGGTTAGGGTTAGGGTTCGGGTTAGGGTTAGGGTTCGGTTTAGGGTTAGGTTTAGGGTTCGGGTTAGGGTTAGGGTTAGGGTTCGGGTTAGGGTTAGGGTTCGGGTTCGGGTTAGGGTTAGGGTTCGGGTTCTGGTTAGGGTTCGGTTTTGGGTTAGGGTTTGGTTTAGGGTTAGGTTACGGTTAGGGTTCGGGTTAGGGTTAGTGTTCGGGTTCGGGTTCGGGTTAGGGTTAGGGTTCGGGTTAGGGTTAGGGTTCGGGTTAGGGTTAGGGTTAGGGTTCGTGTTAGGGTTAGGGTTAGGGTTAGGGTTAGGTTTAGGGTTCGTATTAGGGTTAGGGGTAGGGTTCGGGTTAGGGTTAGTGTTAAGGTTAGGGTTAGGGTTCGGGTTAGGGTTAGGGTTAGGGTTAGGGGTTAGTGTTAGTGTTAGGGTTCGGGTTAGGGTTAGGGTTAGGGTTCGGGTACGGTTCGGATTAGGGTTAGGATTCGGGTAAGGGGTTAGGGTTCGGGTTCGGGTTCGGGTTAGGGTTAGGGTTCCGGTTAGGGTTAGGGTTAGGGTTCGGTTTAGAGTTAGGGTTAGGTTTAGTGTTAGCGTTAGGGTTAGGGTTAGGGGTTAGGGTAAGGGTTAGGGTTAGGGTTAGGTTTAGGGTTCGGGTTAGGGTTAGGGTTAGTGTTCGAGTTAGGGTTAGGGTTCGGGTTAGGGTTAGGGTTTAGGGTTAGGGTTTGGGTTAGGGTTAGGGTTAGTGTTCGGGTTAGGGTTAGGGTTAGGGTTAGGTTTCGGGTTAGGGTTAGGGTTAGAGTTAGGTTTCGTGTTAGGGTTAGGGTTAGGGTTAGGGTTAGGGTTAGGGTTCGGGTTAGGGTTATGGTTATGTTTTGGGTTCGGTTTCGGGGTAAGGTTAGGGTTCGGGTTCGGGTTAGGGTTCGGGTTCGGGTTCGTGATAGGGGTTAGGGTTAGGGTTAGTGTTAGGGTTAGGGTTCGGGTTCGGGTTCGGGTTAGGGTTAGGGTTAGGGTTCGGGTTAGGGTTTGGGTTAGGGTTAGGGTTAGGGTTCGGGTTAGGGTTAGGGCTAGGGTTCGGGTTACGGTTCGGGTTAGGGTTCGGGTTCGGGTTAGGGTTCGGGTTCGTGTTAGGGTTAGGGTTAGGGTTCGGAATAGGGTTAGGGTTAGGGTTAGGGTAAGGGTTAGGGTTCGGGTTAGGGTTCGGGTTAGGGTTAGGGTTAGGGTTAGGGTTAGGTTTAGGGTTAGGGTTGGGATTCGGGTTAGGGTTAGGGTTAGGGTTAGGGTTCGGGTTCGGGTTACGTTTTAGGGTTAGGTTTAGTGTTATGGTTAGGGTTAGGGTTAGGGGTTAGGGTTAGGGTTAGGGTTAGGGTTAGGGTTAGGGTTAGGGTTCGGGTTAGTGTTAGGGTTCGGGTAAGGGGTTAGGTTTCGGGTTCTGGTTAGGGTTAGGGTTAGGGTTCCCGTTAGGGTTAGGGTTAGGGTTCGGGTTAGAGTTAGGTTTAGGTTTAGGGTTAGGGTTAGGGTTCGGGTTAGGGTTAGGTTTAGGGTTCGGGTTAGGGTTAGGGTTCGGGTTCGGGTTAGGTTTAGGGTTCGGGTTCGGGTTAGGGTTCGGGTTTGGGTTAGGGTTTGGGTTAGGGTTAGGTTTACGGTTAGGGTTTGGGTTAGGGTTAGGGTTCGGGTTCGGTTTCGGGTTAGGATTAGGGTTCGGGTTAAGGTTAGGGTTCGGGTTAGGTTTAGGTTAGGGTTCGGGTTAGGGTTAGGGTTAGGGTTAGGTTTAGGTTTCGGATTAGGGTTAGGGGTAGGGTTCGGGTCAGGTTTCGGGTTCGGGTTAGGGTTAGTGTTAAGGTTAGGGTTAGGGTTAGGGTTAGGGTTAGGGTTAGGGTTAGGGTTTAGGTTTAGGGTTAGGGTTCGGGTTAGGGTTAGGGTTAGGGTTCGGGTTAGGGTTAGGGTTCGGGTTCGGGTTAGGGTTCGGGTTTGGGTTAGGGTTTGGTTTAGGGTTAGGGTTACGGTTAGGGTTCGGGTTAGGGTTGGTTTTCGGGTTCGGGTTCGGGTTAGGGTTAGGGTTCGGGTTAGGGTTAGGGTTTGGGTTAGGGTTAGGATTAGGGTTCGGGTTCGGGTTAGGGTTAGGGTTAGGGTTAGCTTTAGGGTTCGGATTAGGGTTAGGGGTAGGGTTCGGGTCAGGGTTCGGGTTCGGGTTAGGGTTAGTGTTAAGGTTTGGATGAGGGTTCGGGTTAGGGTTAGGTTTAGGGTTAGGGGTTAGGGTTATGGTTAGGGTTCGGGTTAGGGTTAGGGTTAGGTTTCGGGTAAGGTTCGGATTAGGGTTAGGATTCGGGTAAGGGGTTAGGGTTCGGGTTCGGGTTCGGGTTAGGGTTCCGGTTAGGGTTAGGGTTAGGGTTCGGGTTAGAGTTAGGGTTAGGTTTAGGGTTAGGGTTAGGGTTCGGTTTAGGGTTAGGGTTAGGGTTCGGTTTAGGGTTAGGGTTAGGGTTCGAGTTAGGGTTAGGGTTCCCGTTAGGGTTAGGGGTTAGGGTTAGGGTTAGGATTAGGGTTAGGGTTCGGGTTAGGGTTAGGGTTAGGGTTAGGGTGAGGGTTAGGGTTCGGGTTAGGGTTAGGCTTAGGGTTAGGGTTAGGGTTCGGGTTAGGGTTATGGTTCTGGTTTGGGATCGGGTTCGGGTTCGGGTTAGGGTTCGGGTTCGGGTTAGGGTTCGGGTCGGGTTAGGGGTTATGGTTCGGGTTAGGGTTAGTGTTAGGGTTCGTGTTCGGGTTCGGGTTTTGGTTAGGTTTCGGGTTCGGGTTAGGGTTCGGGTTCGGGTTAGGGTTCGGGTTCGGGTTAGCGTTAGGTGTTAGTGTTCAGGTTAGGGGTAGGGTTAGGGTTCGGGTTAGGGTTCGGGTTAGGGTTAGGGTTAAGGTTGGTGTTAGGGTTAGGGTTAGGGTTAGGGTTAGGGTTCGGGTTCGGGTTCGGGTTAGGGTTCGGGTTAGGGTTAGGGTTAGGGTTAGGGTTAGGGTTAAGGTTCGGGTTAGGGTTAGGGTTAGGGTTAGGGTTAGGGTTAGGGTTCGGATTAGGGTTAGGGGTAGGTTTCGGGTTAGGGTTCGGGTGAGGGTTACGGTTAGTTTTAGGGTTAGGGTTAGGGTTCGGCTTAGGGTTAGGGTTAGGGTTAGGGGTTAGGGTTAGGGTTAGGTTTCGGGTTAGGGTTCGGGTTAGGGTTCGGGTTAGGGTTCGGGTTATGGTTAGGGTTAGGGTTAGGGTTTGGGTTAGGTTTAGGGTTAGGGTTCGGGTTAGGGTTCGGGTTAGGGTTAGTGTTAGGGTTAGGGTTCGGTTTAGCTTTAGGGTTAGGGTTAGGGTTAGGGTTAGGGTTCAGGTTAGGGTTCGGGTTAAGGTTCCGGTTAGGGTTAGGGTTAGGGTTAGGGTTAGGGTTAGGGTTCGTGTTAGGTTTCGGGTAAGGGGTCGGGTTAGTTTTAGGGTTAGGGTTAGGGTTCGGGTTCGGGTTAGGGGTAGGGTTTGGGTTCGGGTTAGGGTTCGGGTTAGGGTTCGGGTTAGGGTTAGGGTTAGGGTTAGGGTTCGGGTTCGGGGTTAGGGTTAGGGTGAGGGTTCGGGTTAGGGTTCGGGTTAGGGTTAGGTTTCGGGTATGAGCTTAGGGTTCGGTTTCGGGTTAGGGTTAGGGTTAGAGTTCCGGTTAGGGTTAGGGTTAGGGTTCGGGTTAGGATTAGGGTTAGGGTAAGGGTTAGGGTTCGGGTTAGGGTTAGGGTTAGGGTTCGGGATAGGGTTCGGGTTAAGTTTAGGGTTAGGGTTAGGGTTCGGGTTAGGGTTAGGGTACGGGTTAGGGTTAGGGTTAGAGTTAGGGTTCCGGTTAGGGTTTGGGTTAGGGTTAGGGTTAGGGTTCGGGTTAGGGTTAGGTTTAGGTTTCGGGTTAGGGTTCGGGTTAGGGTTCGGGTTAGGGTCGGGTTAGGGTTAGGGTTCGGGTTAGGTTTAGGGTTCGTGTTAGGGTTCTGGTTCGGGTTAGGGTTCGGGCTCTGTTAAGGGTTAGGGTTAGGGTTCGAGTTCGGGTTAGGGTTAGGGTTAGGGTTAGGGTTAGGGTTCGGGTTAGGGTTAGGTTTAGGGTTAGATTTAGGGTTCGGGTAAGGGTTAGGGTTAGGGTTCGGGTTAGGGTTCGGGTTAGGGTTCGGGTAAGGGTTAGGGTTAGGATTAGGGTTAGGGTTCGGGGTAGGGTTAGGGTTCGGGTTAGGGTTAGGGTTCGGGTTAGGGTTAGGGTTAGGGTTCGGGTTCAGGTTCGGGTTAGGGTTAGGGTTCGGGTTCGGGTTAGGGTTAGGGGTTAGGGTTCCGGTTAGGGTTAGGGTTAGGGTTCGGGTTAGGGTTAGGGTTCGGGTTAGGGTTAGGTTTAGGTTTCGGGTTAGGGTTAGGGTTAGGTTTCGGGTTAGGGTTAGGGTTCGGGTTCGGGTTAGGGTTAGGGTTCGGGTTCGGGTTAGGGTTCTGTTTTGGGTTAGGGTTTGGTTTAGGGTTAGGGTTACGGTTAGGGTTCGGGTTAGGGTTAGTGTTCGGGTTCGGTTTCGGGTTAGGGTTAGGGTTCGGGTTAGGTTTAGGGTTCGGGTTAGGTTTAGGGTTAGGGTTCGGGTTAGGGTTAGGGTTAGGGTTAGGTTTAGGGTTCGGATTAGGGTTAGTGCTAGGGTTCGGGTTAGTGTTCTGGTTCGGGTTTGGATAGTGTTAATGTTAGGGTTAGGGTAAGGGTTAGGGTTAGGGTTAGGGTTAGGTTTAGGGTTCGGGTTCGGGTTACGTTTTAGGGTTAGGTTTAGGGTTAGCGTTAGGGTTAGGGTTAGGGGTTAGGGTAAGGGTTAGGGTTAGGGTTAGGGTTAGGGTTCGGGTTAGGGTTAGGGTTAGTGTTCGAGTTAGGGTTAGGGTTCGGGTTAGGGTTAGGGTTTAGGGTTAGGGTTTGGGTTAGGGTTAGGGTTAGTGTTCGGGTTAGGGTTAGGGTTAGGTTTCGGGTTAGGGTTAGGGTTAGAGTTAGGTTTCGGGTTAGGGTTAGGGTTCGGGTTAGGGTTAGGGTTAGGGTTAGGGTTAGGGTTCGGGTTAGGGTTAGGGTTATGGTTTGGGTTCGGGTTCGGGGTAAGGTTAGGGTTCGGTTTCGGGTTAGGGTTCGGGTTCGGGTTCGTGATAGGGGTTAGGGTTAGGGTTAGTGTTAGGGTTAGGGTTCGGGTTCGGGTTAGGGTTAGGGTTAGGGTTAGGGTTCGGGTTAGGGTTTGGGTTAGGGTTAGGGTTTGGGTTCAGGTTAGCGATAGGGCTAGGGTTCGGGTTAGGGTTCGGGTTAGGGTTCGGGTTCGGGTTAGGTTTCGGGTTCGTGTTAGGGTTAGGGTTAGGGTTCGGAATAGGGTTAGGGTTAGGGTTAGGGTAAGGGTTAGGGTTCGGGTTAGGGTTCGTGTTAGGGTTAGGTTTAGTGTTAGGGTTAGGGTTAGGGTTAGGTTTAGGGTTAGGGTTCGGGTTCGGGTTAGGGTTAGGGTTAGGGTTAGGGTTCGGGTTCGGGTTACGTTTTAGGGTTAGGTTTAGGGTTAGAGTTAGGGTTAGGGTTAGGGGTTAGGGTTAGGGTTAGGGTTAGGGTTAGGGTTCGGGTTAGATTTAGGGTTCGGGTTAGGGTTAGGGTTAGGGTTAGGGTTAGGTTTAGGTTTCGGGTTAGGGTTCGGGTTCGGGTTTGGGTTAGGGTTCGGGTTAGGGTTAGGGTTAGGGATAGGGTTAGGGTTCGGGTTAGGGTTAGGGTTAGGGTTACGGTTCGGGTTAGGGTTAGGGTTAGGGTTCGGGTAAGGTTCGGGTTAGGGTTAGGATTCGGGTAAGTGGTTAGGGTTCGGGTTCTGGTTAGGGTTAGGGTTAGGGTTCCCGTTAGGTTTAGGGTTAGGGTTCGGGTTAGAGTTAGGTTTAGGTTTAGGGTTAGGGTTAGGGTTCGGGTTAGGGTTAGGGTTAGGGTTCGGGTTAGGGTTAGGGTTCGGGTTAGGGTTAGGGTTCGGGTTAGGTTTAGGGTTAGGGTTCGGGTTAGGGTTAGGGTTAGGTTTAGGGTTAGGGTTAGGTTTCGGGTTAGGGTCGGGTTAGGGTTAGGGTTAGGTTTAGGGTTAGGGTTAGGGTTCAGGTTAGGTTTAGGGTTAGGTTTCGGGTTCGGGTTAGGGTTCGGGTTCGGGTTAGGGTTAGGGTTAGGGATAGGGTTCGGGTTAGTGTTCGGGTAAGGGTTAGGGATAGGATTCGGGTTAGGGTTAGGGTTAGGGTTCGGGTTAGGTTTAGGGTTCGGGTTAGGTTTAGGTTTAGGTTTCGGGTTAGGGTTAGGGTTAGGGTTCGGGTTAGGGTTAGGGTTCGGGTTCGTGTTAGGGTTAGGGTTCGGGTTCGGGTTAGGGTTCGGGTTTGGGTTAGGGTTTGGGTTAGGGTTAGGGTTACGGTTCGGGTTCTGGTTAGGGTTAGTGTTCGGGTTCGGTTTCGGGTTAGGGTTAGGGTTCGGGTTAGGTTTAGGGTTCGGGTTAGGTTTAGGGTTAGGGTTCGTGTTAGGGTTAGGGTTAGGGTTAGGTTTAGGGTTCGGATTAGGGTTAGTGCTAGGGTTCGGGTTAGGGTTCGGGTTCGGGTTTGGGATAGTGTTAATGTTAGGGTTAGGGTTCGGGTTAGGGTTAGGGTTAGGGTTAGGGTTAGGGTTCGGGTTCGGGTTACGTTTTAGGGTTAGGTTTAGGGTTAGCGTTAGGGTTAGGGTTAGGGTTTAGGGTAAGGGTTAGAGTTAGGGTTAGGGTTAGGGTTCGGGTTAGGGTTAGGGTTAGTGTTCGAGTTAGGGTTAGGGTTCGGGTTAGGGTTAGGGTTTAGGGTTAGGGTTTGGGTTAGGGTTAGGGTTAGTGTTCGGGTTAGGGTTAGGGTTAGGTTTCGGGTTAGGGTTAGGGTTAGAGTTAGGTTTTGGGTTAGGGTTAGGGTTAGGGTTAGGGTTAGGGTTAGGGTTCGGGTTAGGGTTAGGGTTATGGTTTGGGATCGGTTTCGGGGTAAGATTAGGGTTCGTTTTCGGGTTAGGGTTCGGGTTCGGGTTCGTGATAGGGGTTAGGGTTAGGGTTAGTGTTAGGGTTAGGGTTAGGGTTCGGGTTCGGGTTAGGGTTAGGGTTAGGGTTAGGGTTCGGGTTAGGGTTTGGGTTAGGGTTAGGGTTAGGGTTCAGGTTAGCGTTAGGGCTAGGGTTCGGGTTAGGGTTCGGGTTAGGGTTCGGGTTCTGGTTAGGGTTCGGGTTCGTGTTAGGGTTAGGGTTAGGGTTCGGAATAGGGTTAGGGTTAGGGTTAGGGTAAGGGTTAGGGTTCGGGTTAGGGTTCGGGTTAGGGTTAGGTTTAGGGTTAGGGTTAGGGTTAGGGTTAGGTTTAGGGTTAGGGTTCGGGTTCGGGTTAGGGTTAGGTTTAGGGTTAGGGTTCGGGTTCGGGTTACGTTTTAGGGTTAGGTTTAGGGTTAGAGTTAAGGTTAGGGTTAGGGGTTAGGGTTAGGGTTAGGGTTAGGGTTAGGGTTAGGGTTAGGGTTCGGGTTAGAGTTAGGGTTCGGTTTAGGGTTAGGGTTAGGGTTAGGTTTAGGTTTCGGGTTAGGGTTCGGGTTCGGGTTAGGGTTAGGTTTCGGGTTAGGTTTAGGGTTAGGGTTAGGTTTAGGGTTCGGGTTAGGGTTAGGGTTAGGGTTAGGTTTCGGGTTAGGGTTAGGGTTAGGGTTCGGGTAAGGTTCGGGTTAGGGTTAGGATTCGGGTAAGTGGTTAGTGTTCGGGTTCTGGTTAGGGTTAGGGTTAGGGTTCCCGTTAGGGTTAGGGTTAGGGTTCGGGTTAGAATTAGGTTTAGGTTTAGGGTTAGGGTTAGGGTTCGGGTTAGGGTTAGGGTTAGGGTTCGGGTTAGGGTTCGGGTTCGGGTTCGGGTTAGGGTTAGGGTTCGGGTTCGGGTTAGGGTTCGGGTTTGGGTTAGGGTTTGGGTTAGGGTTAGGTTTACGGTTAGGTTTCGGGTTAGGGTTAGGGTTCGGGTTCGGGTTGGGGTTAGGGTTAGGGTTCGGGTTAAGGTTAGGGTTCGGGTTAGGTTTAGGTTAGGGTTAGGGTTAGGGTTAGGTTTAGGGTTAGGGGTTAGGTTTAGGGTTAGGGTTCGTGTTAGGATTAGGGTTAGGGTTCGGGTAAGGTTCGGGTTAGGGTTAGGATTCGGGTAAGGGGTTAGGGTCGGGTTCGGGTTAGGGTTAGGGTTAGGATACCGGTTAGGGTTAGGTTTAGGGTTCGGGTTAGGGTTAGGGTTAGGGTTCGTGTTAGGGTTAGGGTTCGGGTTCGGGTTAGGGTTAGGGTTCGGGTTCGGGTTAGGGTTCAGGTTTGGGTTAGGGTTTGGGTTAGGGTTAGGGTTACGGTTAGGGTTCGGGTTAGGGTTAGTTTTCGGGTTCGGGTTCGGGTTAGGGTTAGGGTTCGGGTTAGGTTAGGGTTTGGGTTAGGGTTAGGATTAGGGTACGGGTTAGGGTTAGGGTTAGAGTTTGGTTTAGGGTTCGGATTAGGGTTAGGGGTAGGGTTCGGGTCAGGGTTCGGGTTCGGGTTAGGGTTAGTGTTAAGGTTAGGGTTAGGGTTCCGGTTAGGGTTAGGGTTAGGTTTCGGGTAAGGTTCGGATTAAGGTTAGGATTCGGGTAAGGGGTTAGGGTTCGGGTTCGGGTTCGGGTTAGGGTTAGGGTTCCGGTTAGGGTTAGGGTTAGGGTTCGGGTTAGAGTTAGGGTTAGGTTTAGGGTTAGGGTTAGGGTTCGGGTTAGGGTTAGGGTTAGTGTTCGGTTTAGGGTTAGGTTTAGGGTTCGAGTTAGGGTTAGGGTTCCGGTTAGGGTTAGGGGTTAGAGTTAGGGTTAGGGTTAGGGTTAGGGTTCGGGTTAGGGTTAGGGGTTAGGGTTCGGGTTAGGGTTAGGGTTAGGGTTCGTGTTCGGGTTCGGGTTTGGGTTAGGTTTCGGGTTCGGGTTAGGGTTCGGGTAGGGTAGGGTTCGGGTTCGGCTTAGGGTTAGGTGTTAGTGTTCAGGTTAGGGGTAGGTTTAGGGTTCGGGTTAGGGTTCGGGTTAGGGTTAGGGTTAAGGTTGGTGTTAGGGTTAGGGTTAGGGTTAGGGTTAGGGTTCGGGTTCGGGTTAGGGTTAGGGTTCGGGTTAGGGTTAGGGTTCGGGTTAGGTTTAGGGTTAAGGTTCGGGTTAGGGTTAGGGTTAGGGTTAGGGTTAGGTTTCGGATTAGGGTTAGGGGTAGGTTTCGGGTTAGGGTTCGGGTGAGGGTTACGGTTAGTTTTAGGGTTAGGGTTAGGGTTCGGGTTAGGGTTAGGGTTAGGGTTAGGGTTAGGTGTTAGGGTTAGGGTTAGGTTTCGGGTTAGGGTTCGGGTTAGGGTTCGGGTTAGGGTTCGGGTTATGGTTAGGGTTAGGGTTAGTGTTCGGGTTAGGTTTAGGGTTAGGGTTCGGGTTAGGGATCGGGTTAGGGTTAGTGTTAGTGTTAGGGTTCGGTTTAGCTTTAAGGTTAGGGTTAGGGTTAGGGTTAGGGTTCAGGTTAGGGTTCGGGTTAAGGTTCCGGTTAGGGTTAGGGTTAGGGTTAGGGTTAGGGTTCGTGTTAGGGTTCGGGTAAGGGGTCGGGTTAGTTTTAGGGTTACGGTTAGGGTTCGGGTTCGGGGTTAGGGTTAGGTTTAGGGTTAGGGTTAGGGTTAGGGTTAGGGTTAGGGTTCGGGTTAGGGTTCGGGTTAGGGTTAGGGTTAGGGTTCGGGTTCCGGTTAGGGTTAGGGTACGGGTTAGGGTTAGGGTTAGGGTTAGGGTTCCGGTTAGGGTTTGGGTTAGTGTTAGGGTTAGGGTTCGGGTTAGGGTTAGGTTTAGGGTTCGGGTTAGGGTTCGGGTTAGGGTTCGGGTTAGGGTTAGGGTTAGGGTTCGGGTTAGGGTTCGGGTTAGGTTTAGGGTTCGGGTTAGGTTTAGGGTTCGGGATAGGGTTCGGGTTCGGGTTAGGGTTCGGCTCTGTTAAGGGTTAGGGTTAGGGTTCGGGTTCGGGTTAGGGTTAGGGTTAGGTTTAGGGTTAGATTTAGGGTTCGGGTAAGGGTTAGGGTTAGGGTTCGGGTTAGGGTTCGGGTTAGGGTTCGGGTAAGGGTTAGGGTTAGGATTAGGGTTAGGGTTCGGGTTAGGGTTAGGGTTCGGGTTAGCGTTAGGGTTCGGGTTAGGGTTAGGGTTTGGGTTCGGGTTCGGGTTCGGGTTATGGTTAGGGTGTGGGTTCGGGTTAGGGTTAGGGGTTAGGGTTCCGGTTAGGGTTAGGGTTAGGGTTCAGGTTAGGGTTAGGGTTCGGTTTAGGGTTAGGTTTAGGGTTCGGGTTAGGGTTAGGGTTAGGGTTCGGGTTAGGGTTAGGGTTCGGGTTCGGGTTAGGGTTAGGGTTCGGGTTCTGGTTAGGGTTCGGTTTTGGGTTAGGGTTTGGTTTAGGGTTAGGTTACGGTTAGGGTTCGGGTTAGGGTTAGTGTTCGGGTTCGGGTTCGGGTTAGGGTTAGGGTTCGGGTTAGGGTTAGGGTTCGTGTTAGGGTTAGGGTTAGGGTTAGGGTTAGGTTTAGGGTTAGTATTAGGGTTAGGGGTAGGGTTCGGGTTAGGGTTAGTGTTAAGGTTAGGGTTAGGGTTCGGGTTAGGGTTAGGGTTAGGGTTAGGGGTTAGTGTTAGTGTTAGGGTTCGGGTTAGGGTTAGGGTTAGGGTTCGGGTACGGGTCGGATTAGGGTTAGGATTCGGGTAAGGGGTTAGGGTTCGGGTTCGGGTTCGGGTTAGGGTTAGGGTTCCGGTTAGGTTTAGGGTTAGGGTTCGGTTTAGGGTTAGGGTTAGGGTTCGGTTTAGGGTTAGGGTTAGAGTTCGAGTTAGGGTTAGGGTTCCGGTTAGGTTTAGGGGTTAGGGTTAGGGTTAGGGTTAGGGTTAGGGTTCGGGTTAGGGTTAGGGTTAGGGTTAGGGTGAGTGTTAGGGTTCGGGTTAGGGTTAGGCTTAGGGTAAGGGTTAGGGTTCGGGTTAGGGTTATGGTTATGGTTTGGGATCGGGTTCGGGTTCGGGTTAGGGTTCGGGTTCGGGTTAGGGTTCGGGTCGGGTAGGGGTTATGGTTCGGGTTAGGGTTAGTGTTAGGGTTCGTGTTCGGGTTCGGGTTTGGGTTAGGTTTCGGGTTCGGGTTAGGGTTCGGGTTCGGGTTAGGGTTCGGGTTCGGGTTAGCGTTAGGTGTTAGGGTTCAGGTTAGGGGTAGGGTTAGGGTTCGGGTTAGGGTTCGGGTTAGGGTTAGGGTTAAGGTTGGTGTTAAGGTTAGGGTTAGGGTTAGGGTTCGGGTTCGGGTTCGGGTTAGGGTTCGGGTTAGGGTTAGGGTTAGGGTTAGGGTTAAGGTTCGGGTTAGGGTTAGGGTTAGGGTTAGGGTTAGGGTTAGGGTTCGGATTAGGGTTAGGGGTAGGTTTCGGGTTAGGGTTCGGGTGAGGGTTACGGTTAGTTTTAGGGTTAGGGTTAGGGTTCGGGTTAGGGTTAGGGTTAGGGTTAGGGGTTAGGGTTAGGGTTAGGTTTCGGGTTAGGGTTCGGGTTAGGGTTCGGGTTAGGGTTCGGGTTATGGTTAGGGTTAGGGTTAGGGTTCGGGTTAGGTTTAGGGTTAGGGTTCGGGTTAGGGTTCGGGTTCGGGTTAGTGTTAGGTTTAGGGTTCGGTTTAGCTTTAGGGTTAGGGTTAGGGTTAGGGTTAGGGTTCAGGTTAGGGTTCGGGTTAAGGTTCCGGTTAGGGTTAGGGTTAGGGTTAGGGTTAGGGTTAGGGTTCGTGTTAGGTTTCGGGTAAGGGGTCGGGTTAGTTTTAGGGTTAGGGTTAGGGTTCGGGTTCGGGTTAGGGGTAGGGTTTGGGTTCGGGTTAGGGTTCGGGTTAGGGTTCGGGTTAGGGTTAGGGTTAGGGTTAGGGTTCGGGTTCGGGGTTAGGGTTAGGGTGAGGGTTCGGGTTAGGGTTCGGGTTAGGGTTAGGATTCGGGTATGAGCTTAGGGTTCGGTTTCGGTTTAGGGTTAGGGTTAGAGTTCCGGTTAGGGTTAGGGTTAGGGTTCGGGTTAGGATTAGGGTTAGGGTAAGGGTTAGGGTTCGGGTTAGGGTTAGGATTAGGGTTCGGGATAGGGTTCGGGTTAAGTTTAGGGTTAGGGTTAGGGTTCGGGTTAGGGTTAGGGTACGGGTTAGGGTTAGGGTTAGAGTTAGGGTTCCGGTTAGGGTTTGGGTTAGGGTTAGGTTTAGGGTTCGGGTTAGGGTTAGGTTTAGGTTTCGGGTTAGGGTTCGGGTTAGGGTTCGGGTTAGGGTTAGGGTTAGGGTTCGGGTTAGGGTCGGGTTAGGGTTAGGGTTCGGGTTAGGTTTAGGGTTCGTGTTACGGTTCTGGTTCGGGTTAGGGTTCGGGCTCTGTTAAGGGTTAGGGTTAGGGTTCCGGTTCGGGTTAGGGTTAGGTTTAGGGTTAGGGTTAGGGTTCGGGTTAGGGTTAGGTTTAGGGTTAGATTTAGGGTTCGGGTAAGGGTTAGCGTTAGGGTTCGGGTTAGGGTTAGGGTTAGGGTTCGGGTAAGGTTTAGGGTTAGGATTAGGGTTAGGGTTCGGGTTAGGGTTAGGGTTCGGGTTAGGGTTAGGTTTCGGGTTAGGGTTAGGGTTAGGGTTCGGGTTCAGGTTCGGGTTAGGGTTAGGGTTCGGGTTCGGGTTAGGGTTAGGGGTTAGGGTTCCGGTTAGGGTTAGGGTTCGGGTTCGGGTTAGGGTTAGGGTTCCGGTTAGGGTTAGGGTTAGGTTTCGGTTTAGAGTTAGGGTTAGGTTTAGGGTTAGCGTTAGGGTTAGGGTTAGGGGTTAGGGTAAGGGTTAGGGTTAGGGTTAGGGTTAGGGTTAGGGTTCGGGTTAGGGTTAGGGTTAGTGTTCGAGTTAGGGTTAGGGTTCGGGTTAGGGTTAGGGTTTAGGGTTAGGGTTTGGGTTAGGGTTAGGGTTAGTGTTCGGGTTAGGGTTAGGGTTAGGGTTAGGTTTCGGGTTAGGGTTAGGGTTAGAGTTAGGTTTCGTGTTAGGGTTAGGGTTAGGGTTAGGGTTAGGATTAGGGTTAGGGTTCGGGTTAGGGTTAGGGTTATGGTTTGGGTTCGGTTTCGGGGTAAGGTTAGGGTTCGGGTTCGGGTTAGGGTTCGGGTTCGGGTTCGTGATAGGGGTTAGGGTTAGGGTTAGTGTTAGGGTTAGGGTTCGGGTTCGGGTTAGGGTTAGGGTTAGGGTTCGGGTTAGTGTTTGGGTTAGGGTTAGGGTTCGGGTTAGGGTTAGGGCTAGGGTTCGGGTTAGGGTTCCGGTTAGGGTTCGGGTTCGGGTTAGGGTTCGGTTTCGTCTTAGGGTTAGGGTTAGGGGTCGGAATAGGGTTAGGGTTAGGGTTAGGGTAAGGGTTAGGGTTCGGGTTAGGGTTCGGATTAGGGTTAGGGTTAGGGTTAGGGTTAGGTTTAGGGTTAGGTTTCGGGTTCGGGTTAGGGTTAGGGTTAGGGTTAGGGTTCGGGTTAGGGTTAGGGTTAGTGTTCGAGTTAGGGTTAGGTTTCGGGTTAGGTTTAGGGTTTAGGGTTAGGGTTTGGGATAGGGTTAGGGTTAGGGTTAGGGTTAGGGTTCGGGTTAGAGTTAGGGTTCGGGTTAGGGTTAGGGTTAGGGTTAGGGTTAGATTTAGGTTTCGGGTTAGGGTTCGGGTTCGGGTTAGGGTTAGGGTTCGGGTTAGGGTTAGGGTTAGGGTTAATGTTAGGGTTCGGGGTAAGGTTAGGGTTCGAGTTCGGGTTAGGGTTCGGGTTCGGGTTCGTGATAGGGGTTAGGGTTAGGGTTAGTGTTAGGGTTAGGGTTCGGGTTCGGGTTCGAGTTAGGGTTAGGGTTAGGGTTCGGGTTAGGGTTAGGGTTAGGGTTCGGAATAGGGTTAGGGTTAGGGTTAGTGTAAGGGTTAGGGTTCGGGTAAGGTTTCGGGTTAGGGTTAGGGTTAGGGTTAGGGTTAGGTTTAGGGTTAGGGTTCGGGTTCGGGTTAGGTTTAGGGTTAGGGTTAGGGTTCGGGTTCGGATTACGATTTGGGGTTAGGTTTAGGGTTAGGGTTAGGGTTAGGGTTAGGGGTTAGGGTTAGGGTTAGGGTTAGGGTTAGGGTTCGTGTTAGGGTTAGGGTTCGGGTTAGTGTTAGGGTTAGGTTTAGGGTTAGGGTTAGGTTTCGGATTAGGGTTCGGGTTAGGGTTAGGGTTAGGGTTAGGGTTAGGGTTCGGGTTAGGGTTCGGGTTAGTGTTCGGGTTAGGGTTAGGGATAGGATTCGGGTTAGGGTTAGTGTTAGGGTTCGGGTTAGTGTTAGGGTTCGGGTTAGGGTTAGGTTTATTGTTCGGGTTAGGGTTAGGGTTAGGTTTCGGGTTAGGGTTAGGGTTCGGGTTCGGGTTAGGGTTAGGGTTCGGGTTCGGGTTAGGGTTCGGGTTTGGGTTAGGGTTTGGGTTAGGGTTAGGTTTACGGTTAGGGTTCGGGTTAGGGTTAGTGTTCGGGTTCGGGTTCGGGTTAGGGTTAGGGTTCGGGTTAGGGTTAGGGTTTGGGTTAGGGTTAGGTTAGGGTTCGGGTTAGGGTTAGGGTTAGGGTTAGGGTTAGGTTTAGGTTTCGGATTAGGGTTAGGGGTAGGGTTCGGGTGCGGGTTCGGGATCGGGTTAGGGTTAGTGTTAAGGTTAGGGTTAGGGTTCGAGTTAGGGTTAGGGTTATTGTTAGGGTTAGGGGTTAGGGTTAGTGTTAGGGTTCGGGTTCGGGTTAGGGTTAGGGTTCGGGTAAGGTTCGGGTTAGGGTTAGTATTCGGGTAAGGGGTTAGGGTTCGGTTTAGGGTTAGGGTTAGGGTTAGGTTTCCGGTTAGGGTTAGGGTTCGGGTTAGAGTTAGGGTTAGGTTTAGGGTTAGGGTTAGGGTTCGGGTTAGGGTTAGGGTTAGGGTTCGGGTTCGGGTTAGGGTTCGGGTTCGGGTTATGGTTAGGGTTCGGGTTCGGTTTAGGGTTCGGGTTTGGGTTAGGGTTTGTGTTAGGGTTAGGTTTACGGTTAGCGTTTGGGTTAGTGTTAGTGTTCGAGTTAGGTTTAGGGTTCGGGTTAGGGTTTGGGTTAGGGTTAGGGTTAGGGTTCGGGTTAGGGTTAGGGCTATGGTTCGGGTTAGGGTTCGGGTTAGGGTTCGGGTTCGGGTTAGGGTTCGGGTTCGGGTTAGGGTTAGGGTTAGGGTTCGGATTAGGGTTAGGGTTAGGGTTAGGGTAAGGGTTAGGGTTCGGGTAGGGTTCTGGTTAGGGTTAGGGTTAGGGTTAGGGTTAGGGTTAGGTTTAGGGTTAGGGTTCGGGTTCGGGTTAGGGTTAGGGTTAGGGTTAGGGTTCGGGTTCGGGTTACGTTTTAGGGTTAGGTTTAGGGTTAGGGTTAGGGTTAGGGTTAGGGGTTAGGGTTAGGGTTAGGGTTAGGGTTAGGGTTCGGTTTAGGGTTAGGGTTCGGGTTAGGGTTAGGGTTAGGTTTAGGGTTAGGGTTAGGTTTCGGGTTAGGGTTCGGGTTAGGGTTAGGTTTAGGGTTCGGGTTAGGGTTAGGGTCAGGGTTAGGTTTAGGGTTCGGGTTAGGGTTAGGGTTAGGTTTCGGGTTAGGTTTAGGGTTAGGGTTCGGGTTAGTGTTCGGGTTAGGGTTCGGGTTAGGGTCGGGTTAGGGTTAGGGTTCGGGTTAGGTTTAGGGTTCGGGTTAGGGTTAGGTTTAGGGTTCGGGTTAGGGTTAGGTTTAGGTTTCGGGTTAGGGTTCGGGTTAGGGTTCGGGTTAGGGTTAGGGTTAGGGTTCGGGTTAGGGTCGGGTTAGGGTTAGGGTTCGGGTTAGGTTTAGGGTTCGTGTTACGGTTCTGGTTCGGGTTAGGGTTCGGGCTCTGTTAAGGGTTAGGGTTAGGGTTCCGGTTCGGGTTAGGGTTAGGTTTAGGGTTAGGGTTAGGGTTCGGGTTAGGGTTAGGTTTAGGGTTATATTTAGGGTTCGGGTAAGGGTTAGCGTTAGGGTTCGGGTTAGGGTTAGGGTTAGGGTTCGGGTAAGGGTTAGGGTTAGGATTAGGGTTAGGGTTCGGGTTAGGGTTAGGGTTCGGGTTAGGGTTAGGTTTCGGGTTAGGGTTAGGGTTAGGGTTCGGGTTCAGGTTCGGGTTAGGGTTAGGGTTCGGGTTCGGGTTAGGGTTAGGGGTTAGGGTTCCGGTTAGGGTTAGGGTTCGGGTTCGGGTTAGGGTTAGGGTTCCGGTTAGGGTTAGGGTTAGGTTTCGGTTTAGAGTTTGGGTTAGGTTTAGGGTTAGCGTTAGGGTTAGGGTTAGGGGTTAGGGTAAGGGTTAGGGTTAGGGTTAGGGTTAGGGTTAGGGTTCGGGTTAGGGTTAGGGTTAGTGTTCGAGTTAGGGTTAGGGTTCGGGTTAGGGTTAGGGTTTAGGGTTAGGGTTTGGGTTAGGGTTAGGGTTAGTGTTCGGGTTAGGGTTAGGGTTAGGGTTAGGTTTCGGGTTAGGGTTAGGGTTAGAGTTAGGTTTCGTGTTAGGGTTAGGGTTAGGGTTAGGGTTAGGATTAGGGTTAGGGTTCGGGTTAGGGTTAGGGTTATGGTTTGGGTTCGGTTTCGGGGTAAGGTTAGGGTTCGGGTTCGGGTTAGGGTTCGGGTTCGGGTTCGTGATAGGGGTTAGGGTTAGGGTTAGTGTTAGGGTTAGGGTTCGGGTTCGGGTTAGGGTTAGGGTTCGGGTTAGTGTTTGGGTTAGGGTTAGGGTTCGGGTTAGGGTTAGGGCTAGGGTTCGGGTTAGGGTTCCGGTTAGGGTTCGGGTTCGGGTTAGGGTTCGGTTTCGTCTTAGGGTTAGGGTTAGGGGTCGGAATAGGGTTAGGGTTAGGGTTAGGGTAAGGGTTAGGGTTCGGGTTAGGGTTCGGATTAGGGTTAGGGTTAGGGTTAGGGTTAGGTTTAGGGTTAGGTTTCGGGTTCGGGTTAGGGTTAGGGTTAGGGTTAGGGTTCGGGTTAGGGTTAGGGTTAGTGTTCGAGTTAGGGTTAGGTTTCGGGTTAGGTTTAGGGTTTAGGGTTAGGGTTTGGGATAGGGTTAGGGTTAGGGTTAGGGTTAGGGTTCGGGTTAGAGTTAGGGTTCGGGTTAGGGTTAGGGTTAGGGTTAGGGTTAGATTTAGGTTTCGGGTTAGGGTTCGGGTTCGGGTTAGGGTTAGGGTTCGGGTTAGGGTTAGGGTTAGGGTTAATGTTAGGGTTCGGGGTAAGGTTAGGGTTCGAGTTCGGGTTAGGGTTCGGGTTCGGGTTCGTGATAGGGGTTAGGGTTAGGGTTAGTGTTAGGGTTAGGGTTCGGGTTCGGGTTCGAGTTAGGGTTAGGGTTAGGGTTCGGGTTAGGGTTAGGGTTAGGGTTCGGAATAGGGTTAGGGTTAGGGTTAGTGTAAGGGTTAGGGTTCGGGTAAGGTTTCGGGTTAGGGTTAGGGTTAGGGTTAGGGTTAGGTTTAGGGTTAGGGTTCGGGTTCGGGTTAGGTTTAGGGTTAGGGTTAGGGTTCGGGTTCGGATTACGATTTGGGGTTAGGTTTAGGGTTAGGGTTAGGGTTAGGGTTAGGGGTTAGGGTTAGGGTTAGGGTTAGGGTTAGGGTTCGTGTTAGGGTTAGGGTTCGGGTTAGTGTTAGGGTTAGGTTTAGGGTTAGGGTTAGGTTTCGGATTAGGGTTCGGGTTAGGGTTAGGGTTAGGGTTAGGGTTAGGGTTCGGGTTAGGGTTCGGGTTAGTGTTCGGGTTAGGGTTAGGGATAGGATTCGGGTTAGGGTTAGTGTTAGGGTTCGGGTTAGTGTTAGGGTTCGGGTTAGGGTTAGGTTTATTGTTCGGGTTAGGGTTAGGGTTAGGTTTCGGGTTAGGGTTAGGGTTCGGGTTCGGGTTAGGGTTAGGGTTCGGGTTCGGGTTAGGGTTCGGGTTTGGGTTAGGGTTTGGGTTAGGGTTAGGTTTACGGTTAGGGTTCGGGTTAGGGTTAGTGTTCGGGTTCGGGTTCGGGTTAGGGTTAGGGTTCGGGTTAGGGTTAGGGTTTGGGTTAGGGTTAGGTTAGGGTTCGGGTTAGGGTTAGGGTTAGGGTTAGGGTTAGGTTTAGGTTTCGGATTAGGGTTAGGGGTAGGGTTCGGGTGCGGGTTCGGGATCGGGTTAGGGTTAGTGTTAAGGTTAGGGTTAGGGTTCGAGTTAGGGTTAGGGTTATTGTTAGGGTTAGGGGTTAGGGTTAGTGTTAGGGTTCGGGTTCGGGTTAGGGTTAGGGTTCGGGTAAGGTTCGGGTTAGGGTTAGTATTCGGGTAAGGGGTTAGGGTTCGGTTTAGGGTTAGGGTTAGGGTTAGGTTTCCGGTTAGGGTTAGGGTTCGGGTTAGAGTTAGGGTTAGGTTTAGGGTTAGGGTTAGGGTTCGGGTTAGGGTTAGGGTTAGGGTTCGGGTTCGGGTTAGGGTTCGGGTTCGGGTTATGGTTAGGGTTCGGGTTCGGTTTAGGGTTCGGGTTTGGGTTAGGGTTTGTGTTAGGGTTAGGTTTACGGTTAGCGTTTGGGTTAGTGTTAGTGTTCGAGTTAGGTTTAGGGTTCGGGTTAGGGTTTGGGTTAGGGTTAGGGTTAGGGTTCGGGTTAGGGTTAGGGCTATGGTTCGGGTTAGGGTTCGGGTTAGGGTTCGGGTTCGGGTTAGGGTTCGGGTTCGGGTTAGGGTTAGGGTTAGGGTTCGGATTAGGGTTAGGGTTAGGGTTAGGGTAAGGGTTAGGGTTCGGGTAGGGTTCTGGTTAGGGTTAGGGTTAGGGTTAGGGTTAGGGTTAGGTTTAGGGTTAGGGTTCGGGTTCGGGTTAGGGTTAGGGTTAGGGTTAGGGTTCGGGTTCGGGTTACGTTTTAGGGTTAGGTTTAGGGTTAGGGTTAGGGTTAGGGTTAGGGGTTAGGGTTAGGGTTAGGGTTAGGGTTAGGGTTCGGTTTAGGGTTAGGGTTCGGGTTAGGGTTAGGGTTAGGTTTAGGGTTAGGGTTAGGTTTCGGGTTAGGGTTCGGGTTAGGGTTAGGTTTAGGGTTCGGGTTAGGGTTAGGGTCAGGGTTAGGTTTAGGGTTCGGGTTAGGGTTAGGGTTAGGTTTCGGGTTAGGTTTAGGGTTAGGGTTCGGGTTAGTGTTCGGGTTAGGGTTAGGGATAGGATTCGGGTTAGGGTTAGGGTTAGGGTTCGGGTTAGGGTTAGGGTTCGGGTTAGGGTTAGGTTTAGGTTTCGGGTTAGGGTTAGGGTTAGGTTTCGGGTTAGGGTTAGGGTTCGGGTTAAGGTTATGGTTAGGGTTAGGGTTAGGGTTAGGTTTAGGGTTCGGGTTCGGGTTAGGGTTAGGGTTAGGGTTAGGTTTAGGGTTAGTGTTCGGGTTAGGGTTAGGTTTAGTGTTAGGGTTAGGGTTAGGGTTAGGGTTCGGGTTAGGGTTAGGGTTAGTGTTCGAGTTAGTTTTAGGGTTCGGGTTAGGGTTAGGTGTTAGGGTAAGTGTTTGGGTTAGGATTAGGGTTAGTGTTCGGGTTAGGGTTAGGGTTAGGGTTCGGATTAGGGTTAGGGTTAGTGTTCGAGTTAGGGTTAGGGTTCGGGTTAGGGTTAGGGGTTAGGGCTAGGTTTTGGGTTAGGTTTAGAGTTAGTGTTCGGGTTAGGGTTAGGGTTAGGGTTAGGGTTAGGGTTAGGGTTCGGGTTAGGGTTAGGGTTAGGGTTAGGGTTAGGGTTAGGGTTAGGGTTAGGGTTATGGTTTGGGTTCGGGTTCGGGGAAGGTTGGGGTTCGGGTTCGGGTTACAGTTCGGGTTCGGGTTCGGGATAGGGGTTAGTGTTAGGGTTAGTGTTAGGTTTAGGGTCCGAGATCGGGTTAGGGTTAGCGTTAGGGGTTAGGGTTAGGGTTAGGGTTCGGGTTAGGTTTAGGGTTAGGGTTCGGGTTAGGGTTAGGGTTAGGTTTAGGGTTAGGGTTAGGTTTCGGGTTAGGGTCGGGTTAGGGTTAGGGTTAGGTTTAGGGTTAGGGTTAGGGTTCAGGTTAGGGTTAGGGTTAGGGTTCGGGTTCGGGTTCGGGTTAGGGTTAGGGTTAGGGATAGGGTTCGGGTTAGTGTTCGGGTAAGGGTTAGGGATAGGATTCGGGTTAGGGTTAGGGTTAGGGTTCGGGTTAGGTTTAGGGTTCGGGTTAGGGTTAGGTTTAGGTTTCGGGTTAGGGTTAGGGTTAGGGTTCGGTTTAGGTTTAGGGTTCAGGTTCGGGTTAGGGTTAGGGTTCGGGTTCGGGTTAGGGTTCGGGTTTGGGTTAGGGTTTGGGTTAGGGTTAGGGTTACGGTTCGGGTTCGGGTTAGGGTTAGTGTTCGGGTGCGGTTTCGGGTTAGGGTTAGGGTTCGGGTTAGGTTTAGGGTTCGGGTTAGGTTTAGGGTTAGGGTTCGGGTTAGGGTTAGGGTTAGGGTTAGGTTTAGGGTTCGGATTAGGGTTAGTGCTAGGGTTCGGGTTAGGGTTCGGGTTTGGGATAGTGTTAATGTTAGGGTTAGGGTTCGGGTTAGGGTTAGGGTTAGGGTTAGGGTTAGGGTTCGGGTTCGGGTTACGTTTTAGGGTTAGCGTTAGGGTTAGCGTTAGGGTTAGGGTTAGGGGTTAGGGTAAGGGTTAGGGTTAGGGTTAGGGTTAGGGTTCGGGTTAGGGTTAGGGTTAGTGTTCGAGTTAGGGTTAGGGTTCGGGTTAGGGTTAGGTTTTAGGGTTAGGGTTTGGGTTAGGGTTAGGGTTAGTGTTCGGGTTAGGGTTAGGGTTAGGTTTTGGGTTAGGGTTAGGGTTAGGGGTAAGGTTAGGGTTCGGTTTCGGGTTAGGGTTCGGGTTCGGGTTAGGGTTAGGGTTAGGGTAAGGGTTAGGGTTAGGGTTATGGTTTGGGTTCGGGTTCGGGGTAAGGTTAGGGTTCGGTTTCGGGTTAGGGTTCGGGTTCGGGTTCGTGATAGGGGTTAGGGTTAGGGTTAGTGTTAGGGTTAGGGTTCGGGTTCGGGTTAGGGTTAGGGTTAGGGTTAGGGTTCGGGTTAGGGTTTGGGTTAGGGTTAGGGTTTGGGTTCAGGTTAGCGATAGGGCTAGGGTTCGGGTTAGGGTTCGGTTTAGGGTTCGGGTTCGGGTTAGTGTTCGGGTTCGTGTTAGGGTTAGGGTTAGGGTTCGGAATAGGGTTAGGGTTAGGGTTAGGGTAAGGGTTAGGGTTCGGGTTAGGGTTCGTGTTAGGGTTAGGTTTAGTGTTAGGGTTAGGGTTAGGGTTAGGTTTAGGGTTAGGGTTCGGGTTCGGGTTAGGGTTAGGGTTAGGGTTAGGGTTCGGGTTCGGGTTACGTTTTAGGGTTAGGTTTAGGGTTAGAGTTAGGGTTAGGGTTAGGGGTTAGGGTTAGGGTTAGGGTTAGGGTTAGGGTTAGGGTTCGGGTTAGAGTTAGGGTTCGGGTTAGGGTTAGGGTTAGGGTTAGGGTTAGGTTTAGGTTTCGGGTTAGGGTTCGGGTTCGGGTTAGGGTTAGGGTTCGGGTTATTGTTAGGGTTAGGGATAGGGTTAGGGTTCGGGTTAGGGTTAGGGTTAGGGTTACGGTTCGGGTTAGGGTTAGGGTTAGGGTTCGGGTAAGTTTCGGGTTAGGGTTAGGATTCGGGTAAGTGGTTAGGGTTCGGGTTCTGGTTAGGGTTAGGGTTAGGGTTCCCGTTAGGGTTAGGGTTAGGGTTCGGGTTAGAGTTAGGTTTAGGTTTAGGGTTAGGGTTAGGGTTCGGGTTAGGGTTAGGGTTAGGGTTCGGGTTAGGGTTAGGGTTCGGGTTAGGGTTAGGGTTCGGGTTAGGTTTAGGGTTAGGGTTCGGGTTAGGGTTAGGGTTAGGTTTAGAGTTAGGGTTAGGTTTCGGGTTAGGGTCGGGTTAGGGTTAGGGTTAGGTTTAGGGTTAGGGTTAGGGTTCAGGTTAGGTTTAGGGTTAGGGTTCGGGTTCGGGTAGGGTTCGGGTTCGGGTTAGGGTTAGGGTTAGGGATAGGGTTCGGGTTAGTGTTCGGGTAAGGGTTAGGGATAGGATTCGGGTTAGGGTTAGGGTTAGGGTTCGGGTTAGGTTTAGGGTTCGGGTTAGGGTTAGGTTTAGGTTTCGGGTTAGGGTTAGGGTTAGGGTTCGGGTTAAGGTTAGGGTTCGGGTTCGTGTTAGGGTTAGGGTTCGGGTTCGGGTTAGGGTTCGGGTTTGGGTTAGGGTTTGGGTTAGGGTTAGGGTTACGGTTCGGGTTCGGGTTAGGGTTAGTGTTCGGGTTCGGTTTCGGGTTAGGGTTAGGGTTCGGGTTAGGTTTAGGGTTCGGGTTAGGTTTAGGGTTAGGGTTCGGTTTAGGGTTAGGGTTAGGGTTAGGTTTAGGGTTCGGATTAGGGTTAGAGCTAGGGTTCGGGTTAGGGTTCGGGTTCGGGTTTGGGATAGTGTTAATGTTAGGGTTAGGGTTCGGGTTAGGGTTAGGGTTAGGGTTAGGGTTAGGGTTCGGGTTCGGGTTACGTTTTAGGGTTAGGTTTAGGGTTAGCGTTAGGGTTAGGGTTAGGGGTTAGGGTAAGGGTTAGAGTTAGGGTTAGGGTTAGGGTTCGGGGTAGGGTTAGGGTTAGTGTTCGAGTTAGGGTTAGGGTTCGGGTTAGGGTTAGGGTTTAGGGTTAGGGTTTGGGTTAGGGTTAGGGTTAGTGTTCGGGTTAGGGTTAGGGTTAGGTTTCGGGTTAGGGTTAGGGTTAGAGTTAGGTTTCGGGTTAGGGTTAGGGTTAGGGTTAGGGTTAGGTTTAGGGTTAGGGTTCGGGTTCGGGTTAGGGTTAGGGATAGGGTTAGGGTTCGGGTTCGGGTTACGTTTTAGGGTTAGGTTTAGGGTTAGAGTTAAGGTTAGGGTTAGGGGTTAGGGTTAGGGTTAGGGTTAGGGTTAGGGTTAGGGTTAGGGTTAGGGTTCGGGTTAGAGTTAGGGTTCGGTTTAGGGTTAGGGTTAGGGTTAGGGTTAGGTTTAGGTTTCGGGTTAGGGTTCGGGTTCGGGTTAGGGTTAGGTTTCGGTTTAGGGTTAGGGTTAGGGTTAGGTTTAGGGTTCGGGTTAGGGTTAGGGTTAGGGTTAGGGTTCGGGTTAGGGTTAGGGTTAGGGTTCGGGTAAGGTTCGGGTTAGGGTTAGGATTCGGGTAAGTGGTTAGTGTTCGGGTTCTGGTTAGGGTTAGGGTTAGGGTTCCCGTTAGGGTTAGGGTTAGGGTTCGGGTTTGAGTTAGGTTTAGGTTTAGGGTTAGGGTTAGGGTTCGGGTTACGGTTAGGGTTAGGGTTCGGGTTAGGGTTAGGGTTCGGGTTCGGGTTAGGGTTAGGCCTCGGGTTCGTGTTAGGGTTCGGGTTTGGGTTAGGGTTTGGGTTAGGGTTAGGTTTACGGTTAGGTTTCGGGTTAGTGTTAGGGTTCGGGTTCGGGTTCGGGTTAGGGTTAGGGTTCGGGTTAAGGTTAGGGTTCGGGTTAGGTTTAGGTTAGTGTTCGGGTTTGGGTTAGGGTTAGGGTTAGGCTTAGGTTTCGGATTAGGGTTAGGGGTAGGGTTCGGGTTAGGGTTCGGGTTCGGGTTAGGGTTAGTGTTAGGGTTCGGGTTAGGGTTAGGTTTCGGGTTCGGGTTAGGGTTAGGGTTCGGGTTAGGGTTAGGTTTAGGGTTCGGGTTAGGGTTAGGGTTAGGGTTCGTGTTAGGGTTAGGGTTCGGGTTCGGGTTAGGGTTAGGGTTCGGGTTCGGGTTAGGGTTCAGGTTTGGGTTAGGGTTTGGGTTAGGGTTAGGGTTACGGTTAGGGTTCGGGTTAGGGTTAGTTTTCGGGTTCGGGTTCGGGTTAGGGTTAGGTTTCGGGTTAGGTTAGGGTTTGGGTTAGGGTTAGGATTAGGGTTCGGGTTAGGGTTAGGGTTAGAGTTTGGTTTAGGGTTCGGATTAAGGTTAGGGGTAGGGTTCGGGTCAGGGTTCGGGTTCGGGTTAGGGTTAGTGTTAAGGTTAGGGTTAGGGTTCGGGTTAGGGTTAGGGTTAGGTTTCGGGTAAGGTTCGGATTAAGGTTAGGATTCGGGTAAGGGGTTAGGGTTCGGGTTCGGGTTCGGGTTAGGGTTAGGGTTCCGGTTAGGGTTAGTGTTAGGGTTAGAGTTAGGGTTAGGTTTAGGGTTAGGGTTAGGGTTCGGGTTAGGGTTAGGGTTAGTGTTCGGTTTAGGGTTAGGTTTAGGGTTCGAGTTAGGGTTAGGGTTCCGGTTAGGGTTAGGGGTTAGAGTTAGGGTTAGGGTTAGGGTTAGGGTTCGGGTTAGGGTTAGGGGTTAGGGTTCGGGTTAGGGTTAGGGTTAGGGTTCGTGTTCGGGTTCGGGTTTGGGTTAGGTTTCGGGTTCGGGTTAGGGTTCGGGTTCGGGTAGGGTTCGGGTTCGGCTTAGGGTTAGGTGTTAGTGTTCAGGTTAGGGGTAGGTTTAGGGTTCGGGTTAGGGTTCGGGTTAGGGTTAGGGTTAAGGTTGGTGTTAGGGTTAGGGTTAGGGTTAGGGTTCGGGTTCGGGTTAGGGTTAGGGTTCGGGTTAGGGTTAGGGTTCGGGTTAGGGTTAGGGTTAAGGTTCGGGTTAGGGTTAGGGGTAGGTTTCGGGTTAGGGTTCGGGTGAGGGTTACGGTTAGTTTTAGGGTTAGGGTTAGGGTTCGGGTTAGGGTTAGGGTTAGGGTTAGGGTTAGGGGTTAGGGTTAGGGTTAGGTTTCGGGTTAGGGTTCGGGTTAGGGTTCGGGTTAGGGTTCGGGTTATGGTTAGGGTTAGGGTTAGTGTTCGGGTTAGGTTTAGGGTTAGGGTTCGGGTTAGGGATCGGGTTAGGGTTAGTGTTAGTGTTAGGGTTCGGTTTAGCTTTAAGGTTAGGGTTAGGGTTAGGGTTAGGGTTCAGGTTAGGGTTCGGGTTAAGGTTCCGGTTAGGGTTAGGGTTAGGGTTAGGGTTAGGGTTAGGGTTCGTGTTAGGGTTCGGGTAAGGGGTCGGGTTAGTTTAGGGTTACGGTTAGGGTTCGGGTTCGGGGTTAGGGTTAGGTTTAGAGTTAGGGTTAGGGTTAGGGTTAGGGTTAGGGTTCGGGTTAGGGTTCGGGTTAGGGTTAGGGTTAGGGTTCGGGTTCGGGTTAGGGTTAGGGTTCTGGTTAGGGTTCGGGTTAAGGTTAGGGTTAGGGTTAGGGTTCAGGTTAGGGTTAGGGTACGGGTTAGGGTTAGGGTTAGGGTTAGGGTTAGGGTTCCGGTTAGGGTTTGGGTTAGGGTTAGGGTTCGGGTAAGGGTTAGGTTTAGGGTTCGGGTTAGGGTTCGGGTTAGGGTTCGGGTTAGGGTTAGGGTTAGGGTTCGGGTTAGGGTTCGGGTTAGGTTTAGGGTTCGGGTTAGGTTTAGGGTTCGGGATAGAGTTCGGGTTCGGGTTAGGGTTCGGCTCTGTTAAGGGTTAGGGTTAGGGTTCGGGTTCGGGTTAGGGTTAGGGTTAGGGTTAGGGTTAGGTTTAGGGTTCGGGGTAGGGTTAGGTTTAGGGTTAGGGTTAGGGTTCGGGTAAGGGTTAGGGTTAGGGTTCTAGTTAGGTTTCGGTTAGGGTTCGGGTAAGGGTTAGGGTTAGGATTAGGGTTAGGGTTCGGGTTAGGGTTAGGGTTCGGGTTAGCGTTAGGGTTCGGGTTAGGGTTAGGGTTTGGGTTCGGGTTCGGGTTCGGGTTATGGTTAGGGTGTGGGTTCGGGTTAGGGTTAGGGGTTAGGGTTCCGGTTAGGGTTAGGGTTCGGGTTAGGGTTAGGGTTCGGTTTAGGGTTAGGTTTAGGGTTCGGGTTAGGGTTAGGGTTAGGGTTCGGGTTAGGGTTAGGGTTCGGGTTCGGGTTAGGGTTAGGGTTCGGGTTCTGGTTAGGGTTCGGTTTTGGGTTAGGGTTTGGTTTAGGGTTAGGTTACGGTTAGGGTTCGGGTTAGGGTTAGTGTTCGGGTTCGGGTTCGGGTTAGGGTTAGGGTTCGGGTTAGGGTTAGGGTTCGGGTTAGGGTTAGGGTTAGGGTTCGTGTTAGGGTTAGGGTTAGGGTTAGGGTTAGGTTTAGGGTTCGTATTAGGGTTAGGGGTAGGGTTCGGGTTAGGGTTAGTGTTAAGGTTAGGGTTAGGGTTCGGGTTAGGGTTAGGGTTAGGGTTAGGGGTTAGTGTTAGTGTTAGGGTTCGGGTTAGGGTTAGGGTTAGGGTTCGGGTACGGTTCGGATTAGGGTTAGGATTCGGGTAAGGGGTTAGGGTTCGGGTTCGGGTTCGGGTTAGGGTTAGGGTTCCGGTTAGGGTTAGGGTTAGGGTTCGGTTTAGAGTTAGGGTTAGGTTTAGTGTTAGCGTTAGGGTTAGGGTTAGGGGTTAGGGTAAGGGTTAGGGTTAGGGTTAGGTTTAGGGTTCGGGTTAGGGTTAGGGTTAGTGTTCGAGTTAGGGTTAGGGTTCGGGTTAGGGTTAGGGTTTAGGGTTAGGGTTTGGGTTAGGGTTAGGGTTAGTGTTCGGGTTAGGGTTAGGGTTAGGGTTAGGTTTCGGGTTAGGGTTAGGGTTAGAGTTAGGTTTCGTGTTAGGGTTAGGGTTAGGGTTAGGGTTAGGGTTAGGGTTCGGGTTAGGGTTAGGGTTATGGTTTGGGTTCGGTTTCGGGGTAAGGTTAGGGTTCGGGTTCGGGTAAGGGTTCGGGTTCGGGTTCGTGATAGGGGTTAGGGTTAGGGTTAGTGTTAGGGTTAGGGTTCGGGTTCGGGTTCGGGTTAGGGTTAGGGTTAGGGTTCGGGTTAGGGTTTGGGTTAGGGTTAGGGTTAGGGTTCGGGTTAGGGTTAGGGCTAGGGTTCGGGTTACGGTTCGGGTTAGGGTTCGGGTTCGGGTTAGGGTTCGGGTTCGTGTTAGGGTTAGGGTTAGGGTTCGGAATAGGGTTAGGGTTAGGGTTAGGGTAAGGGTTAGGGTTCGGGTTAGGGTTCGGGTTAGGGTTAGGGTTAGGGTTAGGGTTAGGGTTAGGTTTAGGGTTAGGGTTGGGATTCGGGTTAGGGTTAGGGTTAGGGTTAGGGTTCGGGTTCGGGTTACGTTTTAGGGTTAGGTTTAGTGTTAGGGTTAGGGTTAGGGTTAGGGGTTAGGGTTAGGGTTAGGGTTAGGGTTAGGGTTAGGGTTAGGGTTCGGGTTAGGGTTAGGGTTCGGGTTAGGGTTAGGGTTAGGGTTAGGGTTAGGGTTAGGTTTCGGGTTAGGGTTCGGGTTCGGGTTAGGTTTAGGGTTCGGGTTAGGGTTAGGGTTAGGGTTAGGGTTCGGGTTAGGGTTAGGGTTAGGGTTAGGGTTCGGGTTAGGGTTAGGGTTAGGGTTCGGGTAAGGTTCAGGTTAGGGTTAGGATTCGGGTAAGGGGTTAGGTTTCGGGTTCTGGTTAGGGTTAGGGTTAGGGTTCCCGTTAGGGTTAGGGTTAGGGTTCGGGTTAGAGTTAGGTTTAGGTTTAGGGTTAGGGTTAGGGTTCGGGTTAGGGTTAGGTTTAGGGTTCAGGTTAGGGTTAGGGTTCGGGTTCGGGTTAGGGTTAGGGTTCGGGTTCGGGTTAGGGTTCGGGTTTGGGTTAGGGTTTGGGTTAGGGTTAGGTTTACGGTTAGGGTTCGGGTTAGGGTTAGGGTTCGGGTTCGGTTTCGGGTTAGGGTTAGGGTTCGGGTTAAGGTTAGGGTTCGGGTTAGGTTTAGGTTAGGGTTCGGGTTAGGGTTAGGGTTAGGGTTAGGTTTAGGTTTCGGATTAGGGTTAGGGGTAGGGTTCGGGTCAGGTTTCGGGTTCGGGTTAGGGTTAGTGTTAAGGTTAGGGTTAGGGTTAGGGTTAGGGTTAGGGTTAGGGTTAGGGTTTAGGTTTAGGGTTAGGGTTCGGGTTAGGGTTAGGGTTAGGGTTCGGGTTAGGGTCAGGGTTCGGGTTCGGGTTAGGGTTCGGGTTTGGGTTAGGGTTTGGTTTAGGGTTAGGGTTACGGTTAGGGTTCGGGTTAGGGTTGGTTTTCGGGTTCGGGTTCGGGTTAGGGTTAGGGTTCGGGTTAGGGTTAGGGTTTGGGTTAGGGTTAGGATTAGGGTTCGGGTTAGGGTTAGGGTTAGGGTTAGGGTTAGGGTTCCGGTTAGGGTTAGGGTTAGGGTTAGGGTTAGGGTTAGGGTTAGGGTTCGGGTTAGAGTTAGGGTTCGGTTTAGGGTTAGGGTTAGGGTTAGGGTTCGGTTTAGCTTTAGGGTTAGGGTTAGGGTTAGGGTTAGGGTTCAGGTTAGGGTTCGGGTTAAGGTTCCGGTTAGGGTTAGGGTTAGGGTTAGGGTTAGGGTTAGGGTTCGTGTTAGGTTTCGGGTAAGGGGTCGGGTTAGTTTTAGGGTTAGGGTTAGGGTTCGGGTTCGGGTTAGGGGTAGGGTTTGGGTTCGGGTTAGGGTTCGGGTTAGGGTTCGGGTTAGGGTTAGGGTTAGGGTTAGGGTTCGGGTTCGGGGTTAGGGTTAGTGTGAGGGTTCGGGTTAGGGTTCGAGTTAGGGTTAGGATTCGGGTATGAGCTTAGGGTTCGGTTTCGGGTTAGGGTTAGGGTTAGAGTTCCGGTTAGGGTTAGGGTTAGGGTTCGGGTTAGGATTAGGGTTAGGGTAAGGGTTAGGGTTCGGGTTAGGGTTAGGGTTAGGGTTCGGGATAGGGTTCGGGTTAAGTTTAGGGTTAGGGTTAGGGTTCGGGTTAGGGTTAGGTTACGGGTTAGTGTTAGGGTTAGAGTTAGGGTTCCGGTTAGGGTTTGGGTTAGGGTTAGGGTTAGGTTTCGGGTTAGGGTTAGGTTTAGGTTTCGGGTTAGGGTTCGGGTTAGGGTTCGGGTTAGGGTTAGGGTTAGGGTTCGGGTTAGGGTCGGGTTAGGGTTAGGGTTCGGGTTAGGTTTAGGGTTCGTGTTAGGGTTCTGGTTCGGGTTAGGGTTCGGGCTCTGTTAAGGGTTAGGGTTAGGGTTCGAGTTCGGGTTAGGGTTAGGGTTAGGGTTAGGGTTAGGTTTCGGGTTAGGGTTAGGTTTAGGGTTAGATTTAGGGTTCGGGTAAGGGTTAGGGTTAGGGTTCGGGTTAGGGTTCGGGTTAGGGTTCGGGTAAGGGTTAGGGTTAGGATTAGGGTTAGGGTTCGGGTTAGGGTTAGGGTTCGGGTTAGGGTTAGGGTTCGGGTTAGGTTTAGGGTTCGGGTTAGGTTTAGGGTTAGGTTTCGGGTTAGGGTTAGGGTTAGGGTTAGGG
>JAVLSZ010000035.1:2885000-2887500 GCA_032313775.1 Urocyon cinereoargenteus
TTAGGGTTAGGGTTAGGGTTAGGGTTCAGGTTAGGGTTCGGGTTAAGGTTCCGGTTAGGGTTAGGGTTAGGGTTAGGGTTAGGGTTAGGGTTAGGGTTCGTGTTAGGGTTCGGGTAAGGGGTCGGGTTAGTTTAGGGTTACGGTCAGGGTTCGGGTTCGGGGTTAGGGTTAGGTTTAGAGTTAGGGTTAGGGTTAGGGTTAGGGTTAGGGTTCGGGTTAGGGTTCGGGTTAGGGTTAGGGTTAGGGTTCGGGTTCGGGTTAGGGTTAGGGTTCTGGTTAGGGTTCGGGTTAAGGTTAGGGTTAGGGTTAGGGTTCGGGTTAGGGTTAGGGTACGGGTTAGGGTTAGGGTTAGGGTTAGGGTTCCGGTTAGGGTTTGGGTTAGTGTTAGGGTTAGGGTTCGGGTTAGGGTTAGGTTTAGGGTTCGGGTTAGGGTTCGGGTTAGGGTTCGGGTTAGGGTTAGGGTTAGGGTTCGGGTTAGGGTTCGGGTTAGGTTTAGGGTTCGGGTTAGGTTTAGGGTTCGGGATAGAGTTCGGGTTCGGGTTAGGGTTCGGCTCTGTTAAGGGTTAGGGTTAGGGTTCGGGTTCGGGTTAGGGTTAGGGTTAGGGTTAGGGTTAGGTTTAGGGTTCGGGGTACGGTTAGGTTTAGGGTTAGGGTTAGGGTTCGGGTAAGGGTTAGGGTTAGGGTTCGGGTTAGGGTTCGGGTTAGGGTTCAGGTAAGGGTTAGGGTTAGGATTAGGGTTAGGGTTCGGGTTAGGGTTAGGGTTCGGGTTAGCGTTAGGGTTCGGGTTAGGGTTAGGGTTTGGGTTCGGGTTCGGGTTCGGGTTATGGTTAGGGTGTGGGTTCGGGTTAGGGTTAGGGGTTAGGGTTCCGGTTAGGGTTAGGGTTAGGGTTCGGGTTAGGGTTAGGGTTCGGTTTAGGGTTAGGTTTAGGGTTCGGGTTAGGGTTAGGGTTAGGGTTCGGGTTAGGTTTAGGGTTCGGGTTCGGGTTAGGGTTAGGGTTCGGGTTCTGGTTAGGGTTCGGTTTTGGGTTAGGGTTTGGTTTAGGGTTAGGTTACGGTTAGGGTTCGGGTTAGGGTTAGTGTTCGGGTTCGGGTTCGGGTTAGGGTTAGGGTTTGGGTTAGGGTTAGGGTTCGGGTTAGGGTTAGGGTTAGGGTTCGTGTTAGGGTTAGGGTTAGGGTTAGGGTTAGGTTTAGGGTTCGTATTAGGGTTAGGGGTAGGGTTCGGGTTAGGGTTAGTGTTAAGGTTAGGGTTAGGGTTCGGGTTAGGGTTAGGGTTAGGGTTAGGGGTTAGTGTTAGTGTTAGGGTTCGGGTTAGGGTTAGGGTTAGGGTTCGGGTACGGTTCGGATTAGGGTTAGGATTCGGGTAAGGGGTTAGGGTTCGGGTTCGGGTTCGGGTTAGGGTTAGGGTTCCGGTTAGGGTTAGGGTTAGGGTTCGGTTTAGAGTTAGGGTTAGGTTTAGTGTTAGCGTTAGGGTTAGGGTTAGGGCTTAGGGTAAGGGTTAGGGTTAGGGTTAGGTTTAGGGTTCGGGTTAGGGTTAGGGTTAGTGTTCGAGTTAGGGTTAGGGTTCGGGTTAGGGTTAGGGTTTAGGGTTAGGGTTTGGGTTAGGGTTAGGGTTAGTGTTCGGGTTAGGGTTAGGTTTAGGGTTAGGTTTCGGGTTAGGGTTAGGGTTAGAGTTAGGTTTCGTGTTAGGGTTAGGGTTAGGGTTAGGGTTAGGGTTAGGGTTAGGGTTCGGGTTAGGGTTAGGGTTATGGTTTGGGTTCGGTTTCGGGGTAAGGTTAGGGTTCGGGTTCGGGTTAGGGTTCGGGTTCGGGTTCGTGATAGGGGTTAGGGTTAGGGTTAGTGTTAGGGTTAGGGTTCGGGTTCGGGTTCGGGTTAGGGTTAGGGTTAGGGTTCGGGTTAGGGTTTGGGTTAGGGTTAGGGTTAGGGTTCGGGTTAGGGTTAGGGCTAGGGTTCGGGTTACGGTTCGGGTTAGGGTTCGGGTTCGGGTTAGGGTTCGGGTTCGTGTTAGGGTTAGGGTTAGGGTTCGGAATAGGGTTAGGGTTAGGGTTAGGGTAAGGGTTAGGGTTCGGGTTAGGGTTCGGGTTAGGGTTAGGGTTAGGGTTAGGGTTAGGGTTAGGTTTAGGGTTAGGGTTGGGATTCGGGTTAGGGTTAGGGTTAGGGTTAGGGTTCGGGTTCGGGTTACGTTTTAGGGTTAGGTTTAGTGTTAGGGTTAGGGTTAGGGTTAGGGATTAGGGTTAGGGTTAGGGTTAGGGTTAGGGATAGGGTTCGGGTTAGGGTTAGGGTTCGGGTTAGGGTTAGGGTTAGGGTTAGGGTTAGGGTTAGGTTTCGGGTTAGGGTTCGGGTTCGGGTTAGGTTTAGGGTTCGGGTTAGGGTTAGGGTTAGGTTTAGGGTTCGGGTTAGGGTTAGGGTTAGGGTTAGGGTTCGGGTTAGGGTTAGGGTTAGGGTTCGGGTAAGGTTCAGGTTAGGGTTAGGATTCGGGTAAGGGGTTAGGTTTCGGGTTCTG
>JAVLSZ010000035.1:2892500-2897500 GCA_032313775.1 Urocyon cinereoargenteus
GGGTTCGGGTTAGGGTTAGGGTTAGGGTTCCGGTTAGGGTTAGGTTTAGGGTTCGGGTTAGGGTTAGGGTTCGGGTTCGGGTTAGGGTTAGGGTTCGGGTTAGGGTTAGGTTTAGGGTTCGGGTTAGGGTTAGGGTTAGGGTTCGTGTTAGGGTTAGGGTTCGGGTTCGGGTTAGGGTTAGGGTTCGGGTTCGGGTTAGGGTTCAGGTTTGGGTTAGTGTTTGGGTTAGGGTTAGGGTTACGGTTAGGGTTCGGGTTAGGGTTAGTTTTCGGGTTCGGGTTCGGGTTAGGGTTAGGGTTCGGGTTAGGTTAGGGTTTGGGTTAGGGTTAGGATTAGGGTTCGGGTTAGGGTTAGGGTTAGAGTTTGGTTTAGGGTTCGGATTAGGGTTAGGGGTAGGGTTCGGGTCAGGGTTCGGGTTCGGGTTAGGGTTAGTGTTAAGGTTAGGGTTAGGGTTCGGGTTAGGGTTAGGGTTAGGTTTCGGGTAAGGTTCGGATTAAGGTTAGGATTCGGGTAAGGGGTTAGGGTTCGGGTTCGGGTTCGGGTTAGGGTTAGGGTTCCGGTTAGGGTTAGGGTTAGGGTTCGGGTTAGAGTTAGGGTTAGGTTTAGGGTTAGGGTTAGGGTTCGGGTTAGGGTTAGGGTTAGTGTTCGGTTTAGGGTTAGGTTTAGGGTTCGAGTTAGGGTTAGGGTTCCGGTTAGGGTTAGGGGTTAGAGTTAGGGTTAGGGTTAGGGTTAGTGTTCGGGTTAGGGTTAGGGGTTAGGGTTCGGGTTAGGGTTAGGGTTAGGGTTCGTGTTCGGGTTCGGGTTTGGGTTAGGTTTCGGGTTCGGGTTAGGGTTCGGGTTCGGGTAGGGTTCGGGTTCGGCTTAGGGTTAGGTGTTAGTGTTCAGGTTAGGTGTAGGTTTAGGGTTCGGGTTAGGGTTCGGGTTAGGGTTAGGGTTAAGGTTGGTGTTAGGGTTAGGGTTAGGGTTAGGGTTAGGGTTCGGGTTCGGGTTAGGGTTAGGGTTCGGGTTAGGGTTAGGGTTCGGGTTAGGTTTAGGGTTAAGGTTCGGGTTAGGGTTAGGGTTAGGGTTAGGGTTAGGTTTCGGATTAGGGTTAGGGGTAGGTTTCGGGTTAGGGTTCGGGTGAGGGTTACGGTTAGTTTTAGGGTTAGGGTTAGGGTTCGGGTTAGGGTTAGGGTTAGGGTTAGGGTTAGGTGTTAGGGTTAGGGTTAGGTTTCGGGTTAGGGTTCGGGTTAGGGTTCGGGTTAGGGTTCGGGTTAGGGTTAGGGTTAGGGTTAGGGTTAGGGTTCGTGTTAGGGTTCGGGTAAGGGGTCGGGTTAGTTTTAGGGTTACGGTTAGGGTTCGGGTTCGGGGTTAGGGTTAGGTTTAGGGTTAGGGTTAGGGTTAGGGTTAGGGTTAGGGTTAGGGTTCGGGTTAGGGTTCGGGTTAGGGTTAGGGTTAGGGTTCGGTTTCGGGTTAGGGTTAGGGTTCTGGTTAGGGTTCGGGTTAAGGTTAGGGTTAGGGTTAGGGTTCGGGTTAGGGTTAGGGTACGGGTTAGGGTTAGGGTTAGGGTTAGGGTTCCGGTTAGGGTTTGGGTTAGTGTTAGGGTTAGGGTTCGGGTTAGGGTTAGGTTTAGGGTTCGGGTTAGGGTTCGGGTTAGGGTTCGGGTTAGGGTTAGGGTTAGGGTTCGGGTTAGGGTTCGGGTTAGGTTTAGGGTTCGGGTTAGGTTTAGGGTTCGGGATAGGGTTCGGGTTCGGGTTAGGTTTCGGCTCTGTTAAGGGTTAGGGTTAGGGTTCGGGTTCGGGTTAGGGTTAGGGTTAGGGTTAGGGTTAGGTTTAGGGTTCGGGGTAGGGTTAGGTTTAGGGTTAGGGTTAGGGTTCGGGTAAGGGTTAGGGTTAGGGTTCGGGTTAGGGTTCGGGTTAGGGTTCGGGTAAGGGTTAGGGTTAGGATTAGGGTTAGGGTTCGGGTTAGGGTTAGGGTTCGGGTTAGCGTTTAGGGTTCGGGTTAGGGTTAGGGTTTGGGTTCGGGTTCGGGTTCGGGTTATGGTTAGGGTGTGGGTTCGGGTTAGGGTTAGGGGTTAGGGTTCCGGTTAGGGTTAGGGTTAGGGTTCAGGTTAGGGTTAGGGTTCGGTTTAGGGTTAGGTTTAGGGTTCGGGTTAGGGTTAGGGTTAGGGTTCGGGTTAGGGTTAGGGTTCGGGTTCGGGTTAGGGTTAGGGTTCGGGTTCTGGTTAGGGTTCGGTTTTGGGTTAGGGTTTGGTTTAGGGTTAGGTTACGGTTAGGGTTCGGGTTAGGGTTAGTGTTCGGGTTCGGGTTCGGGTTAGGGTTAGGGTTCGGGTTAGGGTTAGGGTTCGTGTTAGGGTTAGGGTTAGGGTTAGGGTTAGGTTTAGGGTTCGTATTAGGGTTAGGGGTAGGGTTCGGGTTAGGGTTAGTGTTAAGGTTAGGGTTAGGGTTCGGGTTAGGGTTAGGGTTAGGGTTAGGGGTTAGTGTTAGTGTTAGGGTTCGGGTTAGGGTTAGGGTTAGGGTTCGGGTACGGGTCGGATTAGGGTTAGGATTCGGGTAAGGGGTTAGGGTTCGTGTTCGGGTTCGGGTTAGGGTTAGGGTTCCGGTTAGGTTTAGGGTTAGGGTTCGGTTTAGGGTTAGGGTTAGGGTTCGGTTTAGGGTTAGGGTTAGAGTTCGAGTTAGGGTTAGGGTTCCGGTTAGGTTTAGGGGTTAGGGTTAGGGTTAGGGTTAGGGTTAGGGTTCGGGTTAGGGTTAGGGTTAGGGTTAGGGTGAGTGTTAGGGTTCGGGTTAGGGTTAGGCTTAGGGTAAGGGTTAGGGTTCGGGTTAGGGTTATGGTTATGGTTTGGGATCGGGTTCGGGTTCGGGTTAGGGTTCGGGTTCGGGTTAGGGTTCGGGTCGGGTAGGGGTTATGGTTCGGGTTAGGGTTAGTGTTAGGGTTCGTGTTCGGGTTCGGGTTTGGGTTAGGTTTCGGGTTCGGGTTAGGGTTCGGGTTCGGGTTAGGGTTCGGGTTCGGGTTAGCGTTAGGTGTTAGGGTTCAGGTTAGGGGTAGGGTTAGGGTTCGGGTTAGGGTTCGGGTTAGGGTTAGGGTTAAGGTTGGTGTTAGGGTTAGGGTTAGGGTTAGGGTTCGGGTTCGGGTTCGGGTTAGGGTTCGGGTTAGGGTTAGGGTTAGGGTTAGGGTTAAGGTTCGGGTTAGGGTTAGGGTTAGGGTTAGGGTTAGGGTTAGGGTTCGGATTAGGGTTAGGGGTAGGTTTCGGGTTAGGGTTCGGGTGAGGGTTACGGTTAGTTTTAGGGTTAGGGTTAGGGTTCGGGTTAGGGTTAGGGTTAGGGTTAGGGGTTAGGGTTAGGGTTAGGTTTCGGGTTAGGGTTCGGGTTAGGGTTCGGGTTAGGGTTCGGGTTATGGTTAGGGTTAGGGTTAGGGTTCGGGTTAGGTTTAGGGTTAGGGTTCGGGTTAGGGTTCGGGTTAGGGTTAGTGTTAGGTTTAGGGTTCGGTTTAGCTTTAGGGTTAGGGTTAGGGTTAGGGTTAGGGTTCAGGTTAGGGTTCGGGTTAAGGTTCCGGTTAGGGTTAGGGTTAGGGTTAGGGTTAGGGTTAGGGTTCGTGTTAGGTTTCGGGTAAGGGGTCGGGTTAGTTTTAGGGTTAGGGTTAGGGTTCGGGTTCGGGTTAGGGGTAGGGTTTGGGTTCGGGTTAGGGTTCGGGTTAGGGTTCGGGTTAGGGTTAGGGTTAGGGTTAGGGTTCGGGTTCGGGGTTAGGGTTAGGGTGAGGGTTCGGGTTAGGGTTCGGGTTAGGGTTAGGATTCGGGTATGAGCTTAGGGTTCGGTTTCGGGTTAGGGTTAGGGTTAGAGTTCCGGTTAGGGTTAGGGTTAGGGTTCGGGTTAGGATTAGGGTTAGGGTAAGGGTTAGGGTTCGGGTTAGGGTTAGGGTTAGGGTTCGGGATAGGGTTCGGGTTAAGTTTAGGGTTAGGGTTAGGGTTCGGGTTAGGGTTAGGGTACGGGTTAGGGTTAGGGTTAGAGTTAGGGTTCCGGTTAGGGTTTGGGTTAGGGTTAGGTTTAGGGTTCGGGTTAGGGTTAGGTTTAGGTTTCGGGTTAGGGTTCGGGTTAGGGTTCGGGTTAGGGTTAGGGTTAGGGTTCGGGTTAGGGTCGGGTTAGGGTTAGGGTTCGGGTTAGGTTTAGGGTTCGTGTTACGGTTCTGGTTCGGGTTAGGGTTCGGGCTCTGTTAAGGGTTAGGGTTAGGGTTCGGGTTCGGGTTAGGGTTAGGGTTAGGGTTGGGGTTAGGGTTCGGGTTAGGGTTAGGTTTAGGGTTAGATTTAGGGTTCGGGTAAGGGTTAGCGTTAGGGTTCGGGTTAGGGTTAGGGTTAGGGTTCGGGTAAGGGTTAGGGTTAGGATTAGGGTTAGGGTTCGGGTTAGGGTTAGGGTTCGGGTTAGGGTTAGGTTTCGGGTTAGGGTTAGGGTTAGGGTTCGGGTTCAGGTTCGGGTTAGGGTTAGGGTTCGGGTTCGGGTTAGGGTTAGGGGTTAGGGTTCCGGTTAGGGTTAGGGTTCGGGTTCGGGTTAGGGTTAGGGTTCCGGTTAGGGTTAGGGTTAGGGTTCGGTTTAGAGTTAGGGTTAGGTTTAGGGTTAGCGTTAGGGTTAGGGTTAGGGGTTAGGGTAAGGGTTAGGGTTAGGGTTAGGGTTAGGGTTAGGGTTCGGGTTAGGGTTAGGGTTAGTGTTCGAGTTAGGGTTAGGGTTCGGGTTAGGGTTAGGGTTTAGGGTTAGGGTTTGGGTTAGGGTTAGGGTTAGTGTTCGGGTTAGGGTTAGGGTTAGGGTTAGGTTTCGGGTTAGGGTTAGGGTTAGAGTTAGGTTTCGTGTTAGGGTTAGGGTTAGGGTTAGGGTTAGGATTAGGGTTAGGGTTCGGGTTAGGGTTAGGGTTATGGTTTGGGTTCGGTTTCGGGGTAAGGTTAGGGTTCGGGTTCGGGTTAGGGTTCGGGTTCGGGTTCGTGATAGGGGTTAGGGTTAGGGTTAGTGTTAGGGTTAGGGTTCGGGTTCGGGTTAGGG
>JAVLSZ010000035.1:2900000-2910000 GCA_032313775.1 Urocyon cinereoargenteus
GTTAGGTTTAGGGTTCGGGTTCGGGTTAGGGTTAGGGTTAGGGTTAGGTTTAGGGTTAGTGTTCGGGTTAGGGTTAGGTTTAGTGTTAGGGTTAGGGTTAGGGTTAGGGTTCGGGTTAGGGTTAGGGTTAGTGTTCGAGTTAGTTTTAGGGTTCGGGTTAGGGTTAGGTGTTAGGGTAAGTGTTTGGGTTAGGATTAGGGTTAGTGTTCGGGTTAGGGTTAGGGTTAGGGTTCGGATTAGGGTTAGGGTTAGTGTTCGAGTTAGGGTTAGGGTTCGGGTTAGGGTTAGGGGTTAGGGCTAGGTTTTGGGTTAGGTTTAGAGTTAGTGTTCGGGTTAGGGTTAGGGTTAGGGTTAGGGTTAGGGTTAGGGTTAGGGTTCGGGTTAGGGTTAGGGTTAGGTTTAGGGTTAGGGTTAGGGTTCGGGTTAGGGTTAGGGTTATGGTTTGGGTTCGGGTTCGGGGAAGGTTGGGGTTCGGGTTCGGGTTACAGTTCGGGTTCGGGTTCGGGATAGGGGTTAGTGTTAGGGTTAGTGTTAGGTTTAGGGTCCGAGATCGGGTTAGGGTTAGCGTTAGGGGTTAGGGTTAGGGTTAGGGTTCGGGTTAGGTTTAGGGTTAGGGTTCGGGTTAGGGTTAGGGTTAGGTTTAGGGTTAGGGTTAGGTTTCGGGTTAGGGTCGGGTTAGGGTTAGGGTTAGGTTTAGGGTTAGGGTTAGGGTTCAGGTTAGGGTTAGGGTTAGGGTTCGGGTTCGGGTTAGGGTTAGGGTTCGGGTTAGGGTTAGGGTTAGGGATAGGGTTCGGGTTAGTGTTCGGGTAAGGGTTAGGGATAGGATTCGGGTTAGGGTTAGGGTTAGGGTTCGGGTTAGGTTTAGGGTTCGGGTTAGGGTTAGGTTTAGGTTTCGGGTTAGGGTTAGGGTTAGGGTTCGGTTTAGGGTTAGGGTTCAGGTTCGGGTTAGGGTTAGGGTTCGGGTTCGGGTTAGGGTTCGGGTTTGGGTTAGGGTTTGGTTTAGGGTTAGGGTTACGGTTCGGGTTCGGGTTAGGGTTAGTGTTCGGGTTCGGTTTCGGGTTAGGGTTAGGGTTCGGGTTAGGTTTAGGGTTCGGGTTAGGTTTAGGGTTAGGGTTCGGGTTAGGGTTAGGGTTAGGGTTAGGTTTAGGGTTCGGATTAGGGTTAGTGCTAGGGTTCGGGTTAGGGTTCGGGTTTGGGATAGTGTTAATGTTAGGGTTAGGGTTCGGGTTAGGGTTAGGGTTAGGGTTAGGGTTAGGGTTCGGGTTCGGGTTACGTTTTAGGGTTAGCGTTAGGGTTAGCGTTAGGGTTAGGGTTAGGGGTTAGGGTAAGAGTTAGGGTTAGGGTTAGGGTTAGAGTTCGGGTTAGGGTTAGGGTTAGTGTTCGAGTTAGGGTTAGGGTTCGGGTTAGGGTTAGGTTTTAGGGTTAGGGTTTGGGTTAGGGTTAGGGTTAGTGTTCGGGTTAGGGTTAGGGTTAGGTTTTGGGTTAGGGTTAGGGTTAGAGTTAGGTTTCGGGTTAGGGTTAGGGTTCGGGTTAGTGTTAGGGTTAGGGTTAGGGTTCGGGTTCGGGTTCGGGGTAAGGTTAGGGTTCGGTTTCGGGTTAGGGTTCGGGTTCGGGTTAGGGTTACGGTTAGGGTAAGGGTTAGGGTTAGGGTTATGGTTTGGGTTCGGGTTCGGGGTAAGGTTAGGGTTCGGTTTCGGGTTAGGGTTCGGGTTCGGGTTCGTGATAGGGGTTAGGGTTAGGGTTAGTGTTAGGGTTAGGGTTCGGGTTCGGGTTAGGGTTAGGGTTAGGGTTAGGGTTCGGGTTAGGGTTTGGGTTAGGGTTAGGGTTTGGGTTCAGGTTAGCGATAGGGCTAGGGTTCGGGTTAGGGTTCGGGTTAGGGTTCGGGTTCGGGTTAGGGTTCGGGTTCGTGTTAGGGTTAGGGTTAGGGTTCGGAATAGGGTTAGGGTTAGGGTTAGGGTAAGGGTTAGGGTTCGGGTTAGGGTTCGTGTTAGGGTTAGGTTTAGTGTTAGGGTTAGGGTTAGGGTTAGGTTTAGGGTTAGGGTTCGGGTTCGGGTTAGGGTTAGGGTTAGGGTTAGGGTTCGGGTTCGGGTTACGTTTTAGGGTTAGGTTTAGGGTTAGAGTTAGGGTTAGGGTTAGGGGTTAGGGTTAGTGTTAGGGTTAGGGTTAGGGTTAGGGTTCGGGTTAGAGTTAGGGTTCGGGTTAGGGTTAGGGTTAGTGTTAGGGTTAGGGTTAGGTTTAGGTTTCGGGTTAGGGTTCGGGTTCGGGTTAGGGTTAGGGTTCGGGTTATTGTTAGGGTTAGGGATAGGGTTAGGGTTCGGGTTAGGGTTAGGTTTAGGGTTACGGTTCAGTTTAGGGTTAGGGTTAGGGTTCGGGTAAGTTTCGGGTTAGGGTTAGGATTCGGGTAAGTGGTTAGGGTTCGGGTTCTTGTTAGGGTTAGGGTTAGGGTTCCCGTTAGGGTTAGGGTTAGGGTTCGGGTTAGAGTTAGGTTTAGGTTTAGGGTTAGGGTTAGGGTTCGGGTTAGGGTTAGGGTTAGGGTTCCGGTTAGGGTTAGGGTTCGGGTTAGGGTTAGGGTTCGGGTTAGGTTTAGGGTTAGGGTTAGGGTTAGGGTTAGGTTTAGGGTTAGGGTTAGGTTTCGGGTTAGGGTCGGGTTAGGGTTAGGGTTAGGTTTAGGGTTAGGGTTAGGGTTCAGGTTAGGTTTAGGGTTAGGGTTCGGGTTCGGGTTAGGGTTCGGGTTCGGGTTAGGGTTAGGGTTAGGGATAGGGTTCGGGTTAGTGTTCGGGTAAGGGTTAGGGATAGGATTCGGGTTAGGGTTAGGGTTAGGGTTCGGGTTAGGTTTAGGGTTCGGGTTAGGGTTAGGTTTAGGTTTCGGGTTAGGGTTAGGGTTAGGGTTCGGGTTAGGGTTAGGGTTCGGGTTCGTGTTAGGGTTAGGGTTCGGGTTCGGGTTAGGGTTCGGGTTTGGGTTAGGGTTTGGGTTAGGGTTAGGGTTACGGTTCGGGTTCGGTTTAGGGTTAGTGTTCGGGTTCGGTTTCGGGTTAGGGTTAGGGTTCGGGTTAGGTTTAGGGTTCGGGTTAGGTTTAGGGTTAGGGTTCGGTTTAGGGTTAGGGTTAGGGTTAGGTTTAGGGTTCGGATTAGGGTTAGAGCTAGGGTTCGGGTTAGGGTTCGGGTTCGGGTTTGGGATAGTGTTAATGTTAGGGTTAGGGTTCGGGTTAGGGTTAGGGTTAGGGTTAGGGTTAGGGTTCGGGTTCGGGTTACGTTTTAGGGTTAGGTTTAGGGTTAGCGTTAGGGTTAGGGTTAGGGGTTAGGGTAAGGGTTAGAGTTAGGGTTAGGGTTAGGGTTCGGGGTAGGGTTAGGGTTAGTGTTCGAGTTAGGGTTAGGTTTCGGGTTAGGGTTAGGGTTTAGGGTTAGGGTTTGGGTTAGGGTTAGGGTTAGTGTTCGGGTTAGGGTTAGGGTTAGGTTTCGGGTTAGGGTTAGGGTTAGAGTTAGGTTTCGGGTTAGGGTTAGGGTTAGGGTTAGGGTTAGGTTTAGGGTTAGGGTTCGGGTTCGGGTTAGGGTTAGGGATAGGGTTAGGGTTCGGGTTCGGGTTACGTTTTAGGGTTAGGTTTAGGGTTAGAGTTAAGGTTAGGGTTAGGGGTTAGGGTTAGGGTTAGGGTTAGGGTTAGGGTTAGGGTTAGGGTTCGGGTTAGAGTTAGGGTTCGGTTTAGGGTTAGGGTTAGGGTTAGGGTTAGGTTTAGGTTTCGGGTTAGGGTTCGGGTTCGGGTTAGGGTTAGGTTTCGGGTTAGGGTTAGGGTTAGGGTTAGGTTTAGGGTTCGGGTTAGGGTTAGGGTTAGGGTTAGGGTTCGGGTTAGGGTTAGGGTTAGGGTTCGGGTAAGGTTCGGGTTAGGGTTAGGATTCGGGTAAGTGGTTAGTGTTCGGGTTCTGGTTAGGGTTAGGGTTAGGGTTCCCGTTAGGGTTAGGGTTAGGGTTCGGGTTAGAGTTAGGTTTAGGTTTAGGGTTAGGGTTAGGGTTCGGGTTACGGTTAGGGTTAGGGTTCGGGTTAGGGTTAGGGTTCGGGTTCGGGTTAGGGTTAGGGCTCGGGTTCGTGTTAGGGTTCGGGTTTGGGTTAGGGTTTGGGTTAGGGTTAGGTTTACGGTTAGGTTTCGGGTTAGTGTTAGGGTTCGGGTTCGGGTTCGGGTTAGGGTTAGGGTTCGGGTTAAGGTTAGGGTTCGGGTTAGGTTTAGGTTAGGGTTCGGGTTAGGGTTAGGGTTAGGGTTAGGCTTAGGTTTCGGATTAGGGTTAGGGGTAGGGTTCGGGTTAGGGTTCGGGTTCGGGTTAGGGTTAGTGTTAGGGTTCGGGTTAGGGTTAGGTTTCGGGTTCGGGTTAGGGTTAGGGTTCGGGTTATGGTTAGGTTTAGGGTTCGGGTTAGGGTTAGGGTTAGGGTTCGTGTTAGGGTTAGGGTTCGGGTTCGGGTTAGGGTTAGGGTTCGGGTTCGGGTTAGGGTTCAGGTTTGGGTTAGGGTTTGGGTTAGGGTTAGGGTTACGGTTAGGGTTCGGGTTAGGGTTAGTTTTCGGGTTCGGGTTCGGGTTAGGGTTAGGGTTCGGGTTAGGTTAGGGTTTGGGTTAGGGTTAGGATTAGGGTTCGGGTTAGGGTTAGGGTTAGAGTTTGGTTTAGGGTTCGGATTAGGGTTAGGGGTAGGGTTCGGGTCAGGGTTCGGGTTCGGGTTAGGGTTAGTGTTAAGGTTAGGGTTAGGGTTCGGGTTAGGGTTAGGGTTAGGTTTCGGGTAAGGTTCGGATTAAGGTTAGGATTCGGGTAAGGGGTTAGGGTTCGGGTTCGGGTTCGGGTTAGGGTTAGGGTTCCGGTTAGGGTTAGTGTTAGGGTTAGAGTTAGGGTTAGGTTTAGGGTTAGGGTTAGGGTTCGGGTTAGGGTTAGGGTTAGTGTTCGGTTTAGGGTTAGGTTTAGGGTTCGAGTTAGGGTTAGGGTTCCGGTTAGGGTTAGGGGTTAGAGTTAGGGTTAGGGTTAGGGTTAGGGTTCGGGTTAGGGTTAGGGGTTAGGGTTCGGGTTAGGGTTAGGGTTAGGGTTCGTGTTCGGGTTCGGGTTTGGGTTAGGTTTCGGGTTCGGGTTAGGGTTCGGGTTCGGGTAGGTTTCGGGTTCGGCTTAGGTTTAGGTGTTAGTGTTCAGGTTAGGGGTAGGTTTAGGGTTCGGGTTAGGGTTCGGGTTAGGGTTAGGGTTAAGGTTGGTGTTAGGGTTAGGGTTAGGGTTAGGGTTCGGGTTCGGGTTAGGGTTAGGGTTCGGGTTAGGGTTAGGGTTCGGGTTAGGGTTAGGGTTAAGGTTCGGGTTAGGGTTAGGGGTAGGTTTCGGGTTAGGGTTCGGGTGAGGGTTACGGTTAGTTTTAGGGTTAGGGTTAGGGTTTGGGTTAGGGTTAGGGTTAGGGTTAGGGTTAGGGGTTAGGGTTAGGGTTAGGTTTCGGGTTAGGGTTCGGGTTAGGGTTCGGGTTAGGGTTCGGGTTATGGTTAGGGTTAGGGTTAGTGTTCGGGTTAGGTTTAGGGTTAGGGTTCGGGTTAGGGATCGGGTTAGTGTTAGTGTTAGTGTTAGGGTTCGGTTTAGCTTTAAGGTTAGGGTTAGGGTTAGGGTTAGGGTTCAGGTTAGGGTTCGGGTTAAGGTTCCGGTTAGGGTTAGGGTTAGGGTTAGGGTTAGGGTTAGGGTTCGTGTTAGGGTTCGGGTAAGGGGTCGGGTTAGTTTAGGGTTACGGTTAGGGTTCGGGTTCGGGGTTAGGGATAGGTTTAGAGTTAGGGTTAGGGTTAGGGTTAGGGTTAGGGTTAGGGTTCGGGTTAGGGTTAGGGTTAGGGTTCGGGTTCGGGTTAGGGTTAGGGTTCTGGTTAGGGTTCGGGTTAAGGTTAGGGTTAGGGTTAGGGTTCGGGTTAGGGTTAGGGTACGGGTTAGGGTTAGGTTTAGGGTTAGGGTTCCGGTTAGGGTTTGGGTTAGTGTTAGGGTTAGGGTTCGGGTTAGGGTTAGGTTTAGGGTTCGGGTTAGGGTTCGGGTTAGGGTTCGGGTTAGGGTTAGGGTTAGGGTTCGGGTTAGGGTTCGGGTTAGGTTTAGGGTTCGGGTTAGGTTTAGGGTTCGGGATAGAGTTCGGGTTCGGGTTAGGGTTCGGCTCTGTTAAGGGTTAGGGTTAGGGTTCGGGTTCGGGTTAGGGTTAGGGTTAGGGTTAGGGTTAGGTTTAGGGTTCGGGGTAGGGTTAGGTTTAGGGTTAGGGTTAGGGTTCGGGTAAGGGTTAGTGTTAGGGTTCGGGTTAGGTTTCGGGTTAGGGTTCGGGTAAGGTTTAGGGTTAGGATTAGGGTTAGGGTTCGGGTTAGGGTTAGGGTTCGGGTTAGCGTTAGGGTTCGGGTTAGGGTTAGGGTTTGGGTTCGGGTTCGGGTTCGGGTTATGGTTAGGGTGTGGGTTCGGGTTAGGGTTAGGGGTTAGGGTACCGGTTAGGGTTAGGGTTCGGGTTAGGGTTAGGGTTCGGTTTAGGGTTAGGTTTAGGGTTCGGGTTAGGGTTAGGGTTAGGGTTCGGGTTAGGGTTAGGGTTCGGGTTCGGGTTAGGGTTAGGGTTCGGGTTCTGGTTAGGGTTCGGTTTTGGGTTAGGGTTTGGTTTAGGGTTAGGTTACGGTTAGGGTTCGGGTTAGGGTTAGTGTTCGGGTTCGGGTTCGGGTTAGGGTTAGGGTTCGGGTTAGGGTTAGGGTTCGGGTTAGGGTTAGGGTTAGGGTTCGTGTTAGGGTTAGGGTTAGGGTTAGGGTTAGGTTTAGGGTTCGTATTAGGGTTAGGGGTAGGGTTCGGGTTAGGGTTAGTGTTAAGGTTAGGGTTAGGGTTCGGGTTAGGGTTAGGGTTAGGGTTAGGGGTTAGTGTTAGTGTTAGGGTTCGGGTTAGGGTTAGGGTTAGGGTTCGGGTACGTTTCGGATTAGGGTTAGGATTCGGGTAAGGGGTTAGGGTTCGGGTTCGGGTTCGGGTTAGGGTTAGGGTTCGGGTTAGGGTTAGGGTTCGGGTTAGGGTTAGGGTTAGTGTTCGAGTTAGGGTTAGGGTTCGGGTTAGGGTTAGGGTTTAGGGTTAGGGTTTGGGTTAGGGTTAGGGTTAGTGTTCGGGTTAGGGTTAGGGTTAGGGTTAGGTTTCGGGTTAGGGTAAGGGTTAGAGTTAGGTTTCGTGTTAGGGTTAGGGTTAGGGTTAGGGTTAGGGTTAGGGTTCGGGTTAGGGTTAGGGTTATGGTTTGGGTTCAGATTCGGGGTAAGGTTAGGGTTCGGGTTCGGGTTAGGGTTCGGGTTCGGGTTCGTGATAGGGGTTAGGGTTAGGGTTAGTGTTAGGGTTAGGGTTCGGGTTCGGGTTCGGGTTAGGGTTAGGGTTAGGGTTCGGGTTAGGGTTTGGGTTAGGGTTAGGGTTAGGGTTCGGGTTAGGGTTAGGGCTAGGGTTCGGGTTACGGTTCGGGTTAGGGTTCGGGTTCGGGTTAGGGTTCGGGTTCGTGTTAGGGTTAGGGTTAGGGTTCGGAATAGGGTTAGGGTTAGGGTTAGGGTAAGGGTTAGGGTTCGGGTTAGGGTTCGGGTTAGGGTTAGGGTTAGGGTTAGGGTTAGGGTTAGGTTTAGGGTTAGGGTTGGGATTCGGGTTAGGGTTAGGGTTAGGGTTAGGGTTCGGGTTCGGGTTACGTTTTAGGGTTAGGTTTAGTGTTAGGGTTAGGGTTAGGGTTAGGGGTTAGGGTTAGGGTTAGGGTTAGGGTTAGGGTTAGGGTTAGGGTTCGGGTTAGGGTTAGGGTTCGGGTTAGGGTTAGGGTTAGGTTTAGGGTTAGGGTTAGGTTTCGGGTTAGGGTTCGGGTTCGGGTTAGGTTTAGGGTTCGGGTTAGGGTTAGGGTTAGGGTTAGGGTTCGGGTTAGGGTTAGGGTTAGGGTTAGGGTTCGGGTTAGGGTTAGGGTTAGGGTTCGGGTAAGGTTCAGGTTAGGGTTAGGATTCGGGTAAGGGGTTAGGTTTCGGGTTCTGGTTAGGGTTAGGGTTAGGGTTCCCGTTAGGGTTAGGGTTAGGGTTCGGGTTAGAGTTAGGTTTAGGTTTAGGGTTAGGGTTAGGGTTCGGGTTAGGGTTAGGTTTAGGGTTCGGGTTAGGGTTAGGGTTCGGGTTCGGGTTAGGGTTAGGGTTCGGGTTCGGGTTAGGGTTCGGGTTTGGGTTAGGGTTTGGGTTAGGTTTAGGTTTACGGTTAGGGTTCGGGTTAGGGTTAGGGTTCGGTTTCGGTTTCGGGTTAGGGTTAGGGTTCGGGTTAAGGTTAGGGTTCGGGTTAGGTTTAGGTTAGGGTTCGGGTTAGGGTTAGGGTTAGGGTTAGGTTTAGGTTTCGGATTAGGGTTAGGGGTAGGGTTCGGGTCAGGTTTCGGGTTCGGGTTAGGGTTAGTGTTAAGGTTAGGGTTAGGGTTAGGGTTAGGGTTAGGGTTAGGGTTAGGGTTTAGGTTTAGGTTTAGGGTTCGGGTTAGGGTTAGGGTTAGGGTTCGGGTTAGGGTCATGGTTCGGGTTCGGGTTAGGGTTCGGGTTTGGGTTAGGGTTTGGTTTAGGGTTAGGGTTACGGTTAGGGTTCGGGTTAGGGTTGGTTTTCGGGTTCGGGTTCGGGTTAGGGTTAGGGTTCGGGTTAGGGTTAGGGTTTGGGTTAGGGTTAGGATTAGGGTTCGGGTTAGGGTTAGGGTTAGGGTTAGCTTTAGGGTTCGGATTAGGGTTAGGGGTAGGGTTCGGGTCAGGGTTCGGGTTCGGGTTAGGGTTAGTGTTAAGGTTAGGGTGAGGGTTCGGGTTAGGGTTAGGTTTAGGGTTAGGGGTTAGGGTTATGGTTAGGGTTCGGGTTAGGGTTAGGGTTAGGTTTCGGGTAAGGTTCGGATTAGGGTTAGGATTCGGGTAAGGGGTTAGGGTTCGGTTTCGGGTTCGGGTTAGGGTTCCGGTTAGGGTTAGGGTTAGGGTTCGGGTTAGAGTTAGGGTTAGGTTTAGGGTTAGGGTTAGGGTTCGGTTTAGGGTTAGGGTTAGGGTTCGGTTTAGGGTTAGGGTTAGGGTTCGAGTTAGGGTTAGGGTTCCCGTTAGGGTTAGGGGTTAGGGTTAGGGTTAGGATTAGGGTTAGGGTTCGGGTTAGGGTTAGGGTTAGGGTGAGGGTTAGGGTTCGGGTTAGGGTTAGGCTTAGGGTTAGGGTTAGGGTTCGGGTTAGGGTTATGGTTATGGTTTGGGATCGGGTTCGGTTTCGGGTTAGGGTTCGGGTTCGGGTTAGGGTTCGGGTCGGGTTAGGGGTTATGGTTCGGGTTAGGGTTAGTGTTAGGGTTCGTGTTCGGGTTCGGGTTTTGGTTAGGTTTCGGGTTCGGGTTAGGGTTCGGGTTCGGGTTAGGGTTCGGGTTCGGGTTAGCGTTAGGTGTTAGTGTTCAGGTTAGGGGTAGGGTTAGGGTTCGGGTTAGGGTTCGGGTTAGGGTTAGGGTTAAGGTTGGTGTTAGGGTTAGGGTTAGGGTTAGGGTTAGGGTTCGGGTTCGGGTTCGGGTTAGGGTTCGGGTTAGGGTTAGGGTTAGGGTTAGGGTTAGGGTTAAGGTTCGGGTTAGGGTTAGGGTTAGGGTTAGGGTTAGGGTTAGGGTTCGGATAGGGTTAGGGGTAGGTTTCGGGTTAGGGTTCGGGTGAGGGTTACGGTTAGTTTTAGGGTTAGGGTTAGGGTTCGGGTTAGGGTTAGGGTTAGGGTTAGGGGTTAGGGTTAGGGTTAGGTTTCGGGTTAGGGTTCGGGTTAGGGTTCGGGTTAGGGTTCGGGTTATGGTTAGGGTTAGGGTTAGGGTTCGGGTTAGGTTTAGGGTTAGGGTTCGGGTTAGGGTTCGGGTTAGGGTTAGTGTTAGGGTTAGGGTTCGGTTTAGCTTTAGGGTTAGGGTTAGGGTTAGGGTTAGGGTTAGGGTTCAGGTTAGGGTTCGGGTTAAGGTTCCGGTTAGGGTTAGGGTTAGGGTTAGGGTTCGTGTTAGGTTTCGGGTAAGGGGTCGGGTTAGTTTTAGGGTTAGGGTTAGGGTTCGGGTTCGGGT
>JAVLSZ010000035.1:2915000-2972500 GCA_032313775.1 Urocyon cinereoargenteus
AGGGTTAGGGTTAGGGTTCGGGTTCGGGTTAGGGTTACGGTTCTGGTTAGGGTTCGGGTTAAGGTTAGGGTTAGGGTTAGGGTTCGGGTTAGGGTTAGGGTACGGGTTAGGGTTAGGGTTAGGGTTAGGGTTCCGGTTAGGGTTTGGGTTAGTGTTAGGGTTAGGGTTCGGGTTAGGGTTAGGTTTAGGGTTCGGGTTAGGGTTCGGGTTAGGGTTCGGGTTAGGGTTAGGGTTAGGGTTCGGGTTAGGGTTCGGGTTAGGTTTAGGGTTCGGGTTAGGTTTAGGGTTCGGGATAGAGTTCGGGTTCGGGTTAGGGTTCGGCTCTGTTAAGGGTTAGGGTTAGGGTTCGGGTTCGGGTTAGGGTTAGGGTTAGGGTTAGGGTTAGGTTTAGGGTTCGGGGTAGGGTTAGGTTTAGGGTTAGGTTTAGGGTTCGGGTAAGGGTTAGGGTTAGGGTTCGGGTTAGGGTTCGGGTTAGGGTTCGGGTAAGGGTTAGGGTTAGGATTAGGGTTAGGGTTCGGGTTAGGGTTAGGGTTCGGGTTAGCGTTAGGGTTCGGGTTAGGGTTAGGGTTTGGGTTCGGGTTCGGGTTCGGGTTATGGTTAGGGTGTGGGTTCGGGTTAGGGTTAGGGGTTAGGGTTCCGGTTAGGGTTAGGGTTAGGGTTCGGGTTAGGGTTAGGGTTCGGTTTAGGGTTAGGTTTAGGGTTCGGGTTAGGGTTAGGTTTAGGGTTCGGGTTAGGGTTAGGGTTCGGGTTCGGGTTAGGGTTAGGGTTCGGGTTCTGGTTAGGGTTCGGTTTTGGGTTAGGGTTTGGTTTAGGGTTAGGTTACGGTTAGGGTTCGGGTTAGGGTTAGTGTTCGGGTTCGGGTTCGGGTTAGGGTTAGGGTTCGGGTTAGGGTTAGGGTTCGGGTTAGGGTTAGGGTTAGGGTTCGTGTTAGGGTTAGGGTTAGGGTTAGGGTTAGGTTTAGGGTTCGTATTAGGGTTAGGGGTAGGGTTCGGGTTAGGGTTAGTGTTAAGGTTAGGGTTAGGGTTCGGGTTAGGGTTAGGGTTAGGGTTAGGGGTTAGTGTTAGTGTTAGGGTTCGGGTTAGGGTTAGGGTTAGGGTTCGGGTACGGTTCGGATTAGGGTTAGGATTCGGGTAAGGGGTTAGGGTTCGGGTTCGGGTTCGGGTTAGGGTTAGGGTTCCGGTTAGGGTTAGGGTTAGGGTTCGGTTTAGAGTTAGGGTTAGGTTTAGTGTTAGCGTTAGGGTTAGGGTTAGGGGTTAGGGTAAGGGTTAGGGTTAGGGTTAGGTTTAGGGTTCGGGTTAGGGTTAGGGTTAGTGTTCGAGTTAGGGTTAGGGTTCGGGTTAGGGTTAGGGTTTAGGGTTAGGGTTTGGGTTAGGGTTAGGGTTAGTGTTAGGGTTAGGGTTAGGGTTAGGGTTAGGTTTCGGGTTAGGGTTAGGGTTAGAGTTAGGTTTCGTGTTAGGGTTAGGGTTAGGGTTAGGGTTAGGGTTAGGGTTCGGGTTAGGGTTAGGGTTATGGTTTGGGTTCGGTTTCGGGGTAAGGTTAGGGTTCGGGTTCGGGTTAGGGTTCGGGTTCGGGTTCGTGATAGGGGTTAGGGTTAGGGTTAGTGTTAGGGTTAGGGTTCGGGTTCGGGTTCGGGTTAGGGTTAGGGTTAGGGTTCGGGTTAGGGTTTGGGTTAGGGTTAGGGTTAGGGTTCGGGTTAGGGTTAGGGCTAGGGTTCGGGTTACGGTTCGGGTTAGGGTTCGGGTTCGGGTTAGGGTTCGGGTTCGTGTTAGGGTTAGGGTTAGGGTTCGGAATAGGGTTAGGTTTAGGGTTAGGTTAAGGGTTAGGGTTCGGGTTAGGGTTCGGGTTAGGGTTAGGGTTAGGGTTAGGGTTAGGGTTAGGTTTAGGGTTAGGGTTGGGATTCGGGTTAGGGTTAGGGTTAGGGTTAGGGTTAGGGTTCGGGTTCGGGTTACGTTTTAGGGTTAGGTTTAGTGTTAGGGTTAGGGTTAGGGTTAGGGGTTAGGGTTAGGGTTAGGGTTAGGGTTAGGGTTAGGGTTAGGGTTCGGGTTAGGGTTAGGGTTCGGGTTAGGGTTAGGGTTAGGGTTAGGGTTAGGGTTAGGTTTCGGGTTAGGGTTCGGGTTCGGGTTAGGTTTAGGGTTCGGGTTAGGGTTAGGGTTAGGGTTAGGGTTCGGGTTAGGGTTAGGGTTAGGGTTAGGGTTCGGGTTAGGGTTAGGGTTAGGGTTCGGGTAAGGTTCAGGTTAGGGTTAGGATTCGGGTAAGGGGTTAGGTTTCGGGTTCTGGTTAGGGTTAGGGTTAGGGTTCCCGTTAGGGTTAGGGTTAGGGTTCGGGTTAGAGTTAGGTTTAGGTTTAGGGTTAGGGTTAGGGTTCGGGTTAGGGTTAGGTTTAGGGTTCGGGTTAGGGTTAGGGTTCGGGTTCGGGTTAGGGTTAGGGTTCGGGTTCGGGTTAGGGTTCGGGTTTGGGTTAGGGTTTGGGTTAGGGTTAGGTTTACGATTAGGGTTCGGGTTAGGGTTAGGGTTCGGGTTCGGTTTCGGGTTAGGGTTAGGGTTCGGGTTAAGGTTAGGGTTCGGGTTAGGTTTAGGTTAGGGTTCGGGTTAGGGTTAGGGTTAGGGTTAGGTTTAGGTTTCGGATTAGGGTTAGGGGTAGGGTTCGGGTCAGGTTTCGGGTTCGGGTTAGGGTTAGTGTTAAGGTTAGGGTTAGGGTTAGGGTTAGGGTTAGGGTTAGGGTTAGGGTTTAGGTTTAGGGTTAGGGTTCGTGTTAGGGTTAGGGTTAGGGTTCGGGTTAGGGTCAGGGTTCGGGTTCGGGTTAGGGTTCGGGTTTGGGTTAGGGTTTGGTTTAGGGTTAGGGTTACGGTTAGGGTTCGGGTTAGGGTTGGTTTTCGGGTTCGGGTTCGGGTTAGGGTTAGGGTTCGGGTTAGGGTTACGGTTTGGGTTAGGGTTAGGATTAGGGTTCGGGTTAGGGTTAGGGTTAGGGTTAGCTTTAGGGTTCGGATTAGGGTTAGGGGTAGGGTTCGGGTCAGGGTTCGGGTTCGGGTTAGGGTTAGTGTTAAGGTTAGGGTGAGGGTTCTGGTTAGGGTTAGGTTTAGGGTTAGGGGTTAGGGTTATGGTTAGGGTTCGGGTTAGGGTTAGGGTTAGGTTTCGGGTAAGGTTCGGATTAGGGTTAGGATTCGGGTAAGGGGTTAGGGTTCGGGTTCGGGTTCGGGTTAGGGTTCCGGTTAGGGTTAGGGTTAGGGTTCGGGTTAGAGTTAGGGTTAGGTTTAGGGTTAGGGTTAGGGTTCGGTTTAGGGTTAGGGTTAGTGTTCGGTTTAGGGTTAGGGTAGGGTTCGAGTTAGGGTTAGGGTTCCCGTTAGGGTTAGGGGTTAGGGTTAGGGTTAGGATTAGGGTTAGGGTTCGGGTTAGGGTTAGGGTTAGGGTGAGGGTTAGGGTTCGGGTTAGGGTTAGGCTTAGGGTTAGGGTTAGGGTTCGGGTTAGGGTTATGGTTATGGTTTGGGATCGGGTTCGGGTTCGGGTTAGGGTTCGGGTTCGGGTTAGGGTTCGGGTCGGGTTAGGGGTTATGGTTCGGGTTAGGGTTAGTGTTAGGGTTCGTGTTCGGGTTCGGGTTTTGGTTAGGTTTCGGGTACGGGTTAGGGTTCGGGTTCGGGTTAGGGTTCGGGTTCGGGTTAGCGTTAGGTGTTAGTGTTCAGGTTAGGGGTAGGGTTAGGGTTCGGGTTAGGGTTCGGGTTAGGGTTAGGGTTAAGGTTGGTGTTAGGGTTAGGGTTAGGGTTAGGGTTAGGGTTCGGGTTTGGGTTCGGGTTAGGGTTCGGGTTAGGGTTAGGGTTAGGGTTAGGGTTAGGGTTAAGGTTCGGGTTAGGGTTAGGGTTAGGGTTAGGGTTAGGGTTAGGGTTCGGATTAGGGTTAGGTGTAGGTTTCGGGTTAGGGTTCGGGTGAGGGTTACGGTTAGTTTTAGGGTTAGGGTTAGGGTTCGGGTTAGGGTTAGGGTTAGGGTTAGGGGTTAGGGTTAGGGTTAGGTTTCGGGTTAGGGTTCGGGTTAGGGTTCGGGTTAGGGTTCGGGTTAGGGTTAGGGTTAGGTTTCGGGTTAGGGTTAGGGTTAGAGTTAGGTTTCGGGTTAGGGTTAGGGTTCGGGTTAGGGTTAGGGTTAGGGTTAGGGTTAGGGTTCGGTTAGGGTTAGGGTTATGGTTTGGGTTCGGGTTCGGGGTAAGGTTAGGGTTCGGTTTCGGGTTAGGGTTCGGGTTCGGGTTCGTGATAGGGGTTAGGGTTAGGGTTAGTGTTAGGGTTAGGGTTCGGGTTCGGGTTAGGGTTAGGGTTAGGGTTAGGGTTCGGGTTAGGGTTTGGGTTAGGGTTAGGGTTTGGGTTCAGGTTAGCGATAGGGCTAGGGTTCGGGTTAGGGTTCGGGTTAGGGTTCGGGTTCGGATTAGGTTTCGGGTTCGTGTTAGGGTTAGGGTTAGGGTTCGGAATAGGGTTAGTGTTAGGGTTAGGGTAAGGGTTAGGGTTCGGGTTAGGGTTCGTGTTAGGGTTAGGTTTAGTGTTAGGGTTAGGGTTAGGGTTAGGGTTAGGTTTAGGGTTAGGGTTCGGGTTCGGGTTAGGGTTAGGGTTAGGGTTAGGGTTCGGGTTCGGGTTACGTTTTAGGGTTAGGTTTAGGGTTAGAGTTAGGGTTAGGGTTAGGGGTTAGGGTTAGGGTTAGGGTTAGGGTTAGGGTTAGGGTTCGGGTTAGATTTAGGGTTCGGGTTAGGGTTAGGGTTAGGGTTAGGGTTAGGTTTAGGTTTCGGGTTAGGGTTCGGGTTCGGGTTAGGGTTAGGGTTCGGGTTAGGGTTAGGGTTAGGGATAGGGTTAGGGTTCGGGTTAGGGTTAGGGTTAGGGTTACGGTTCGGGTTAGGGTTAGGGTTAGGGTTCGGGTAAGGTTCGGGTTAGGGTTAGGATTCGGGTAAGTGGTTAGGGTTCGGGTTCTGGTTAGGGTTAGGGTTAGGGTTCCCGTTAGGTTTAGGGTTAGGGTTCGGGTTAGAGTTAGGTTTAGTTTTAGGGTTAGGGTTAGGGTTCGGGTTAGGGTTAGGGTTAGGGTTCGGGTTAGGGTTAGGGTTCGGGTTAGGGTTAGGGTTCGGGTTAGGTTTAGGGTTAGGGTTCGGGTTAGGGTTAGGGTTAGGTTTAGGGTTAGGGTTAGGTTTCGGGTTAGGGTCGGGTTAGGGTTAGGGTTAGGTTTAGGGTTAGGGTTAGGGTTCAGGTTAGGTTTAGGGTTAGGTTTCGGGTTCGGGTTAGGGTTCGGGTTCGGGTTAGGGTTAGGGTTAGGGATAGGGTTCGGGTTAGTGTTCGGGTAAGGGTTAGGGATAGGATTCGGGTTAGGGTTAGGGTTAGGGTTCGGGTTAGGTTTAGGGTTCGGGTTAGGTTTAGGTTTAGGTTTCGGGTTAGGGTTAGGGTTAGGGTTCGGGTTAGGGTTAGGGTTCGGGTTCATGTTAGGGTTAGGGTTCGGGTTCGGGTTAGGGTTCGGGTTTGGGTTAGGGTTTGGGTTAGGGTTAGGGTTACGGTTCGGGTTCGGGTTAGGGTTAGTTTTCGGGTTCGGTTTCGGGTTAGGGTTAGGGTTCGGGTTAGGTTTAGGGTTCGGGTTAGGTTTAGGGTTAGGGTTCGTGTTAGGGTTAGGGTTAGGGTTAGGTTTAGGGTTCGGATTAGGGTTAGTGCTAGGGTTCGGGTTAGGGTTCGGGTTCGGGTTTGGGATAGTGTTAATGTTAGGGTTAGGGTTCGGGTTAGGGTTAGGGTTAGGGTTAGGGTTAGGGTTCGGGTTCGGGTTACGTTTTAGGGTTAGGTTTAGGGTTAGCGTTAGGGTTAGGGTTAGGGTTTAGGGTAAGGGTTAGAGTTAGGGTTAGGGTTAGGGTTCGGGTTAGGGTTAGGGTTAGTGTTCGAGTTAGGGTTAGGGTTCGGGTTAGGGTTAGGGTTTAGGGTTAGGGTTTGGGTTAGGGTTAGGGTTAGTGTTCGGGTTAGGGTTAGGGTTAGGTTTCGGGTTAGGGTTAGGGTTAGAGTTAGGTTTTGTGTTAGGGTTAGGGTTAGGGTTAGGGTTAGGGTTAGGGTTAGGGTTCGGGTTAGGGTTAGGGTTATGGTTTGGGATCGGTTTCGGGGTAAGATTAGGGTTCGTTTTCGGGTTAGGGTTCGGGTTCGGGTTCGTGATAGGGGTTAGGGTTAGGGTTAGTGTTAGGGTTAGGGTTAGGGTTCGGGTTCGGGTTAGGGTTAGGGTTAGGGTTAGGGTTCGGGTTAGGGTTTGGGTTAGGGTTAGGGTTAGGGTTCAGGTTAGCGTTAGGGCTAGGGTTCGGGTTAGGGTTCGGGTTAGGGTTCGGGTTCGGGTTAGGGTTCGGGTTCGTGTTAGGGTTAGGGTTAGGGTTCGGAATAGGGTTAGGGTTAGGGTTAGGGTAAGGGTTAGGGTTCGGGTTAGGGTTCGGGTTAGGGTTAGGTTTAGGGTTAGGGTTAGGGTTAGGGTTAGGTTTAGGGTTAGGGTTCGGGTTCGGGTTAGGGTTAGGTTTAGGGTTAGGGTTCGGGTTCGGGTTACGTTTTAGGGTTAGGTTTAGGGTTAGAGTTAAGGTTAGGGTTAGGGGTTAGGGTTAGGGTTAGGGTTAGGGTTAGGGTTAGGGTTCGGGTTAGAGTTAGGGTTCGGTTTAGGGTTAGGGTTAGGGTTAGGGTTAGGTTTAGGTTTCGGGTTAGGGTTCGGGTTCGGGTTAGGGTTAGGTTTCGGGTTAGGGTTAGGGTTAGGGTTAGGTTTAGGGTTCGGGTTAGGGTTAGGGTTAGGGTTAGGTTTCGGGTTAGGGTTAGGGTTAGGGTTCGGGTAAGGTTCGGGTTAGGGTTAGGATTCGGGTAAGTGGTTAGTGTTCGGGTTCTGGTTAGGGTTAGGGTTAGGGTTCCCGTTAGGGTTAGGGTTAGGGTTCGGGTTAGAGTTAGGTTTAGGTTTAGGGTTAGGGTTAGGGTTCGGGTTAGGGTTAGGGTTAGGGTTCGGGTTAGGGTTAGGGTTCGGGTTCGGGTTAGGGTTAGGGTTCGGGTTCGGGTTAGGGTTCGGGTTTGGGTTAGGGTTTGGGTTAGGGTTAGGTTTACGGTTAGGTTTCGGGTTAGGGTTAGGGTTCGGGTTCGGGTTCGGGTTAGGGTTAGGGTTCGGGTTAAGGTTAGGGTTCGGGTTAGGTTTAGGTTAGGGTTAGGGTTAGGGTTAGGTTTAGGGTTAGGGGTTAGGTTTAGGGTTAGGGTTCGGGTTAGGGTTAGGGTTAGGGTTCGGGTAAGGTTCGGGTTAGGGTTAGGATTCGGGTAAGGGGTTAGGGTCGGGTTCGGGTTAGGGTTAGGGTTAGGGTTCCGGTTAGGGTTAGGTTTAGGGTTCGGGTTAGGGTTAGGGTTCGGGTTCGGGTTAGGGTTAGGGTTCGGGTTAGGGTTAGGTTTAGGGTTCGGGTTAGGGTTAGGGTTAGGGTTCGTGTTAGGGTTAGGGTTCGGGTTCGGGTTAGGGTTAGGGTTCGGGTTCGGGTTAGGGTTCAGGTTTGGTTTAGGGTTTGGGTTAGGGTTAGGGTTACGGTTAGGGTTCGGGTTAAGGTTAGTTTTCGGGTTCGGGTTCGGGTTAGGGTTAGGGTTCGGGTTAGGTTAGGGTTTGGGTTAGGGTTAGGATTAGGGTTCGGGTTAGGGTTAGGGTTAGAGTTTGGTTTAGGGTTCGGATTAGGGTTAGGGGTAGGGTTCGGGTCAGGGTTCGGGTTCGGGTTAGGGTTAGTGTTAAGGTTAGGGTTAGGGTTCGGGTTAGGGTTAGGGTTAGGTTTCGGGTAAGGTTCGGATTAAAGTTAGGATTCGGGTAAGGGGTTAGGGTTCGGGTTCGGGTTCGGGTTAGGGTTAGGGTTCCGGTTAGGGTTAGGGTTAGGGTTCGGGTTAGAGTTAGGGTTAGGTTTAGGGTTAGGGTTAGGGTTCGGGTTAGGGTTAGGGTTAGTGTTCGGTTTAGGGTTAGGTTTAGGGTTCGAGGTAGGGTTAGGGTTCCGGTTAGGGTTAGGGGTTAGAGTTAGGGTTAGGGTTAGGGTTAGTGTTCGGGTTAGGGTTAGGGGTTAGGGTTCGGGTTAGGGTTAGGGTTAGGGTTCGTGTTCGGGTTCGGGTTTGGGTTAGGTTTCGGGTTCGGGTTAGGGTTCGGGTTCGGGTAGGGTTCGGGTTCGGCTTAGGGTTAGGTGTTAGTGTTCAGGTTAGGGGTAGGTTTAGGGTTCGGGTTAGGGTTCGGGTTAGGGTTAGGGTTAAGGTTGGTGTTAGGGTTAGGGTTAGGGTTAGGGTTAGGGTTAGGGTTAGGGTTCGGGTTCGGGTTAGGGTTAGGGTTCGGGTTAGGGTTAGGGTTCGGGTTAGGTTTAGGGTTAAGGTTCGGGTTAGGGTTAGGGTTAGGGTTAGGGTTAGGTTTCGGATTAGGGTTAGGGGTAGGTTTCGGGTTAGGGTTCGGGTGAGGGTTACGGTTAGTTTTAGGGTTAGGGTTAGGGTTCGGGTTAGGGTTAGGGTTAGGGTTAGGGTTAGGTGTTAGGGTTAGGGTTAGGTTTCGGGTTAGGGTTCGGGTTAGGGTTCGGGTTAGGGTTCGGGTTATGGTTAGGGTTAGGGTTAGTGTTCGGGTTAGGTTTAGGGTTAGGGTTCGGGTTAGGGATCGGGTTAGGGTTAGTGTTAGTGTTAGGGTTCGGTTTAGCTTTAAGGTTAGGGTTAGGGTTAGGGTTAGGGTTCAGGTTAGGGTTCGGGTTAAGGTTCCGGTTAGGGTTAGGGTTAGGGCTAGGGTTAGGGTTCGTGTTAGGGTTCGGGTAAGGGGTCGGGTTAGTTTTAGGGTTACGGTTAGGGTTCGGGTTCGGGGTTAGGGTTAGGTTTAGGGTTAGGGTTAGGGTTAGGGTTAGGGTTAGGGTTCGGGTTAGGGTTCGGGTTAGGGTTAGGGTTAGGGTTCGGGTTCGGGTTAGGGTTAGGGTTCTGGTTAGGGTTCGGGTTAAGGTTAGGGTTAGGGTTAGGGTTCGGGTTAGGGTTAGGGTACGGGTTAGGGTTAGGGTTAGGGTTAGGGTTCCGGTTAGGGTTTGGGTTAGTGTTAGGGTTAGGGTTCGGGTTAGGGTTAGGTTTAGGGTTCGGGTTAGGGTTCGGGTTAGGGTTCGGGTTAGGGTTAGGGTTAGGGTTCGGGTTAGGGTTCGGGTTAGGTTTAGGGATCGGGTTAGGTTTAGGGTTCGGGATAGGGTTCGGGTTCGGGTTAGGGTTCGGCTCTGTTAAGGGTTAGGGTTAGGGCTCGGGTTCGGGTTAGGGTTAGGGTTAGGGTTAGGGTTAGGTTTAGGGTTCGGGGTAGGGTTAGGTTTAGGGTTAGGGTTAGGGTTCGGGTAAGGGTTAGGGTTAGGGTTCGGGTTAGGGTTCGGGTTAGGGTTCGGGTAAGGGTTAGGGTTAGGATTAGGGTTAGGGTTCGGGTTAGGGTTAGGGTTCGGGTTAGCGTTAGGGTTCGGGTTCGGGTTAGGGTTTGGGTTCGGGTTCGGGTTCGGGTTATGGTTAGGGTGTGGGTTCGGTTTAGGGTTAGGGGTTAGGGTTCCGGTTAGGGTTAGGGTTAGGGTTCAGGTTAGGGTTAGGGTTCGGTTTAGGGTTAGGTTTAGGGTTCGGGTTAGGGTTAGGGTTAGGGTTCGGGTTAGGGTTAGGGTTCGGGTTCGGGTTAGGGTTAGGGTTCGGGTTCTGGTTAGGGTTCGGTTTTGGGTTAGGGTTTGGTTTAGGGTTAGGTTACGGTTAGGGTTCGGGTTAGGGTTAGTGTTCGGGTTCGGGTTCGGGTTAGGGTTAGGGTTCGGGTTAGGGTTAGGGTTCGGGTTAGGGTTAGGGTTAGGGTTCGTGTTAGGGTTAGGGTTAGGGTTAGGGTTAGGTTTAGGGTTCGTATTAGGGTTAGGGGTAGGGTTCGGGTTAGGGTTAGTGTTAAGGTTAGGGTTAGGGTTCGGGTTAGGGTTAGGGTTAGGGTTCGGGTACGGGTCGGATTAGGGTTAGGATTCGGGTAAGGGGTTAGGGTTCGGGTTCGGGTTCGGGTTAGGGTTAGGGTTCCGGTTAGGTTTAGGGTTAGGGTTCGGTTTAGGGTTAAGGTTAGGGTTCGGTTTAGGGTTAGGGTTAGAGTTCGAGTTAGGGTTAGGGTTCCGGTTAGGTTTAGGGGTTAGGGTTAGGGTTAGGGTTAGGGTTAGGGTTAGGGTTCGGGTTAGGGTTAGGGTTAGGGTTAGGGTGAGGGTTAGGGTTCGGGTTAGGGTTAGGCTTAGGGTTAGGGTTAGGGTTCGGGTTAGGGTTATGGTTATGGTTTGGGATCGGGTTCGGGTTCGGGTTAGGGTTCGGGTTCGGGTTAGGGTTCGGGTCGGGTAGGGGTTATGGTTCGGGTTAGGGTTAGTGTTAGGGTTCGTGTTCGGGTTCGGGTTTGGGTTAGGTTTCGGGTTCGGGTTAGGGTTCGGGTTCGGGTTAGGGTTCGGGTGAGGGTTACGGTTAGTTTTAGGGTTAGGGTTAGGGTTAGGGTTAGGGTTCGGGTTCGGGTTAGGGTTCGGGTTAGGGTTAGGGTTAGGGTTAGGGTTAAGGTTCGGGTTAGGGTTAGGGTTAGGGTTAGGGTTAGGGTTAGGGTTCGGATTAGGGTTAGGGGTAGGTTTCGGGTTAGGGTTCGGGTGAGGGTTACGGTTAGTTTTAGGGTTAGGGTTAGGGTTCGGGTTAGGGTTAGGGTTAGGGTTAGGGGTTAGGGTTAGGGTTAGGTTTCGGGTTAGGGTTCGGGTAAGGGTTCGGGTTAGGGTTCGGGTTATGGTTAGGGTTAGGGTTAGGGTTCGGGTTAGGTTTAGGGTTAGGGTTCGGGTTAGGGTTCGGGTTAGGGTTAGTGTTAGGTTTAGGGTTCGGTTTAGCTTTAAGGTTAGGGTTAGGGTTCGGGTTAGGGGTAGGGTTTGGGTTCGGGTTAGGGTTCGGGTTAGGGTTCGGGTTAGGGTTAGGGTTAGGGTTAGGGTTCGGGTTCGGGGTTAGGGTTAGGGTGAGGGTTCGGGTTAGGGTTCGGGTTAGGGTTAGGATTCGGGTATGAGCTTAGGGTTCGGTTTCGGGTTAGGGTTAGGGTTAGAGTTCCGGTTAGGGTTAGGGTTAGGGTTCGGGTTAGGATTAGGGTTAGGGTAAGGGTTAGGGTTCGGGTTAGGGTTAGGGTTAGGGTTCGGGATAGGTTTCGGGTTAAGTTTAGGGTTAGGGTTAGGGTTCGGGTTAGGGTTAGGGTACTGGTTAGGGTTAGGGTTAGAGTTAGGGTTCCGGTTAGGGTTTGGGTTAGGGTTAGGTTTAGGGTTCGGGTTAGGGTTAGGTTTAGGTTTCAGATTAGGGTTCGGGTTAGGGTTCGGGTTAGGGTTAGGGTTAGGGTTCGGGTTAGGTTCGGGTTAGGGTTAGGGTTCGGGTTAGGTTTAGGGTTCGTGTTACGGTTCTGGTTCGGGTTAGGGTTCGGGCTCTGTTAAGGTTTAGGGTTAGGGTTCGGGTTCGGGTTAGGGTTAGGGTTAGGGTTAGGGTTAGGGTTCGGGTTAGGGTTAGGTTTAGGGTTAGATTTAGGGTTCGGGTAAGGGTTAGCGTTAGGGTTCGGGTTAGGGTTAGGGTTAGGGTTCGGGTAAGGGTTAGGGTTAGGATTAGGGTTAGGGTTCGGGTTAGGGTTAGGGTTCGGGTTAGGGTTAGGTTTCGGGTTAGGGTTAGGGTTAGGGTTCGGTTTCAGGTTTGGGTTAGGGTTAGGGTTCGGGTTCGGGTTAGGGTTAGGGGTTAGGGTTCCGGTTAGGGTTAGGGTTCGGGTTCGGGTTAGGGTTAGGGTTCCGGTTAGGGTTAGGGTTAGGGTTCGGTTTAGAGTTAGGGTTAGGTTTAGGGTTAGCGTTAGGGTTAGGGTTAGGGGTTAGGGTAAGGGTTAGGGTTAGGGTTAGGGTTAGGGTTAGGGTTAGGGTTCGGGTTAGGGTTAGGGTTAGTGTTCGAGTTAGGGTTAGGGTTCGGGTTAGGGTTAGGGTTTAGGGTTAGGGTTTGGGTTAGGGTTAGGGTTAGTGTTCGGGTTAGGGTTAGGGTTAGGGTTAGGTTTCGGGTTAGGGTTAGGGTTAGAGTTAGGTTTCGTGTTAGGGTTAGGGTTAGGGTTAGGGTTAGGATTAGGGTTAGGGTTCGGGTTAGGGTTAGGGTTATGGTTTGGGTTCGGTTTCGGGGTAAGGTTAGGGTTCGGGTTCGGGTTAGGGTTCGGGTTCGGGTTCGTGATAGGGGTTAGGGTTAGGGTTAGTGTTAGGGTTAGGGTTCGGGTTCGGGTTAGGGTTAGGGTTAGGGTTAGGGTTCGGGTTAGTGTTTGGGTTAGGGTTAGGGTTCGGGTTAGGGTTAGGGCTAGGGTTCGGGTTAGGGTTCCGGTTAGGGTTCGGGTTCGGGTTAGGGTTCGGTTTCGTCTTAGGGTTAGGGTTAGGGGTCGGAATAGGGTTAGGGTTAGGGTTAGGGTAAGGGTTAGGGTTCGGGTTAGGGTTCGGATTAGGGTTAGGGTTAGGGTTAGGGTTAGGTTTAGGGTTAGGTTTCGGGTTCGGGTTAGGGTTAGGGTTAGGGTTAGGGTTCGGGTTCGGGTTACATTTTAGGGTTAGGTTTAGGGTTAGGGTTAGGGTTAGGTTTAGGGGTTAGGGTTAGGGTTAGGGTTAGGGTTAGGGTTAGGGTTAGGTTTAGGGTTAGGTTTAGGTTTCGGGTTAGGGTTCGGGTTCGGGTTAGGGTTAGGGTTCGGGTTAGGGTTAGGGTTAGGGTTAGGGCTCGGGTTAGTGTTAGGGTTAGGGTTAGGGTTAGGGTTCGGGTTAGGGTTAGGGTTAGGGTTCGGGTAAGGTTCGGGTTAGGGTTAGGATTCGGGTAATGGGTTAGGGTTCGAGTTCTGGTTAGGGTTAGGGTTAGGGTTCCCGTTAGGGTTAGGGTTAGGGTTCGGGTAGAGTTAGGTTTAGGTTTAGGGTTAGGGTTAGGGTTCGGTTTAGGGTTAGGGTTAGGGTTCGGGTTAGGGTTAGGGTTCGGGTTCGGGTTAGGGTTAGAGTTCGGGTTCGGGTTAGGGTTCGGGTTTGGGTAAAGTTTTGGGTTAGGGTTAGGTTTACGGTTAGGGTTCGGGTTAGGGTTAGGGTTCGGGTTAAGGTTAGGGTTCGGGTTAGGTTTAGGTTAGGGTTCGGGTTCGGGTTAGGGTTAGGGTTAGCTTTAGGTTTCGGATTAGGGTTAGGGGTAGGGATCGGGTCAGGGTTCGGATACGGGTTAGGGTTAGTGTTAAGGTTAGGGTTAGGGTTAGGGTTAGGGTTAGGGTTAGGTTTAGGGGTTAGGGTTAGGGTACGGGTTAGGGTTAGGGTTAGAGTTAGGGTTCCGGTTAGGGTTTGGGTTAGGGTTAGGTTTAGGGTTCGGGTTAGGGTTAGGTTTAGGTTTCGGGTTAGGGTTCGGGTTAGGGTTCGGGTTAGGGTTAGGGTTAGGGTTCGGGTTAGGGTCGGGTTAGGGTTAGGGTTCGGGTTAGGTTTAGGGTTCGTGTTACGGTTCTGGTTCGGGTTAGGGTTCGGGCTCTGTTAAGGGTTAGGGTTAGGGTTCGGGTTCGGGTTAGGGTTAGGGTTAGGGTTAGGGTTAGGGTTCGGGTTAGGGTTAGGTTTAGGGTTAGATTTAGGGTTCGGGTAAGGGTTAGCGTTAGGGTTCGGGTTAGGGTTAGGGTTAGGGTTCGGGTAAGGGTTAGGGTTAGGATTAGGGTTAGGGTTCGGGTTAGGGTTAGGGTTCGGGTTAGGGTTAGGTTTCGGGTTAGGGTTAGGGTTAGGGTTCGGGTTCAGGTTCGGGTTAGGGTTAGGGTTCGGGTTCGGGTTAGGGTTAGGGGTTAGGGTTCCGGTTAGGGTTAGGGTTCGGGTTCGGGTTAGGGTTAGGGTTCCGGTTAGGGTTAGGGTTAGGGTTCGGTTTAGAGTTAGGGTTAGGTTTAGGGTTAGCGTTAGGGTTAGGGTTAGGGGTTAGGGTAAGGGTTAGGGTTAGGGTTAGGGTTAGGGTTAGGGTTCGGGTTAGGTTTAGGGTTAGTGTTCGAGTTAGGGTTAGGGTTCGGGTTAGGGTTAGGGTTTAGGGTTAGGGTTTGGGTTAGGGTTAGGGTTAGTGTTCGGGTTAGGGTTAGGGTTAGGGTTAGGTTTCGGGTTAGGGTTAGGGTTAGAGTTAGGTTTCGTGTTAGGGTTAGGGTTAGGGTTAGGGTTAGGGTTAGGATTAGGGTTAGGGTTCGGGTTAGGGTTAGGGTTATGGTTTGGGTTCGGTTTCGGGTAAGGTTAGGGTTCGGGTTCGGGTTAGGGTTCGGGTTCGGGTTCGTGATAGGGGTTAGGGTTAGGGTTAGTGTTAGGGTTAGGGTTCGGGTTCGGGTTAGGGTTAGGGTTAGGGTTAGGGTTCGGGTTAGTGTTTGGGTTAGGGTTAGGGTTCGGGTTAGGGTTAGGGCTAGGGTTCGTGTTAGGGTTCCGGTTAGGGTTCGGGTTCGGTTTAGGGTTCGGTTTCGTCTTAGGGTTAGGGTTAGGGGTCGGAATAGGGTTAGGGTTAGGGTTAGGGTTAGGGTTAGGGTTCGGGTTAGGGTTCGGATTAGGGTTAGGGTTAGGGTTAGGGTTAGGTTTAGGGTTAGGTTTCGGGTTCGGGTTAGGGTTAGGGTTAGGGTTAGGGTTCGGGTTCGGGTTACATTTTAGGGTTTGGTTTAGGGTTAGGGTTAGGGTTAGGTTTAGGGGTTAGGGTTAGGGTTAGGGTTAGGGTTAGTGTTAGGGTTCGGGTTAGGGTTAGGGTTAGGGTTAGGGTTAGGGTTAGGGTTAGGTTTAGGTTTCGGGTTAGGGTTCGGGTTCGGGTTAGGGTTAGGGTTCGGGTTAGGGTTAGGGTTAGGGTTAGGGCTCGGGTTAGTGTTAGGGTTAGGGTTAGGGTTAGGGTTCGGGTTAGGGTTAGGGTTAGGGTTCGGGTAAGGTTCGGGTTAGGGTTAGGATTCGGGTAAGGGGTTAGGGTTCGAGTTCTGGTTAGGGTTAGGGTTAGGGTTCCCGTTAGGGTTAGGGTTAGGGTTCGGGTAGAGTTAGGTTTAGGTTTAGGGTTAGGGTTAGGGTTCGGTTTAGGGTTAGGGTTAGGGTTCGGGTTAGGTTTAGGGTTCGGGTTCGGGTTAGGGTTAGAGTTCGGGTTCGGGTTAGGGTTCGGTTTTGGGTAAGGTTTTGGGTTAGGGTTAGGTTTACGGTTAGGGTTCGGTTTAGGGTTAGGGTTCGGGTTAAGGTTAGGGTTCGGGTTAGGTTTAGGTTAGGGTTCGGGTTAGGGTTAGGGTTAGGGTTAGCTTTAGGTTTCGGATTAGGGTTAGGGGTAGGGATCGGGTCAGGGTTCGGGTACGGGTTAGGGTTAGTGTTAAGGTTAGGGTTAGGGTTAGGGTTAGGGTTAGGGTTAGGGGTTAGGGTTAGGGTTAGTGTTCGGGTTAGGTTTCGGGTTAGGGTTCGGGTAAGGTTCGGGTTAGGGTTAGGATTCGGGTAAGTGGTTAGGGTTCGGTTTCGGGTTAGGGTTAGGGTTAGGGTTCCGGTTAGGGTTAGGGTTAGGGTTCGGGTTAGAGTTAGGGTTAGGTTTAGTGTTAGGGTTAGGGTTCGGGTTAGGGTTAGGTTTAGGGTTCGGGTTAAGGTTAGGGTTAGGTTTCGTGTTACGGTTAGGGTTCGGGTTCGGGTTAGGGTTAGGTTTCGGGTTCGGGTTAGGGTTCGGGTTTGGGTTAGGGTTTGGTTTAGGGTTAGGGTTACGGTTAGGGTTCGGGTTAGGGTTAGTTTTCGGGTTCGGGTTCGGGTTAGGGTTAGGGTTCGGGTTAGGTTAGGGTTTGGGTTAGGGTTAGGATTAGGGTTCGGGTTAGGGTTAGGGTTAGAGTTTGGTTTAGGGTTCGGATTAGGGTTAGGGGTAGGGTTCGGGTCAGGGTTCGGGTTCGGGTTAGGGTTAGTGTTAAGGTTAGGGTTAGGGTTCGGGTTAGGGTTAGGGTTAGGTTTCGGGTAAGGTTCGGATTAAGGTTAGGTTTCGGGTAAGGGGTTAGGGTTCGGGTTCGGGTTCGGGTTAGGGTTAGGGTTCCGGTCAGGGTTAGGGTTAGGGTTCGGGTTAGAGTTAGGGTTAGGTTTAGGGTTAGGGTTAGGGTTCGGGTTAGGGTTAGGGTTAGTGTTCGGTTTAGGGTTAGGTTTAGGGTTCGAGTTAGGGTTAGGGTTCCGGTTAGGGTTAGGGGTTAGAGTTAGGGTTAGGGTTAGGGTTAGGGTTCGGGTTAGGGTTAGGGGTTAGGGTTCGGGTTAGGGTTAGGGTTAGGGTTCGTGTTCGGGTTCGGGTTTGGGTTAGGTTTCGGGTTCGGGTTAGGGTTCGGGTTCGGGTAGGGTTCGGGTTCGGCTTAGGGTTAGGTGTTAGTGTTCAGGTTAGGGGTAGGTTTAGGGTTCGGGTTAGGGTTCGGGTTAGGGTTAGGGTTAAGGTTGGTGTTAGGGTTAGGGTTAGGGTTAGGGTTAGGGTTGGGTTCGGGTTAGGGTTAGGGTTAGGGTTAGGGTTAGGGTTCGGGTTAGGTTTAGGGTTAAGGTTCGGGTTAGGGTTAGGGTTAGGGTTAGGGTTAGGTTTCGGATTAGGGTTAGGGGTAGGTTTCGGGTTAGGGTTCGGGTGAGGGTTACGGTTAGTTTTAGGGTTAGGGTTAGGGTTCGGGTTAGGGTTAGGGTTAGGGTTAGGGTTAGGTGTTAGGGTTAGGGTTAGGTTTCGGGTTAGGGTTCGGGTTAGGGTTCGGGTTAGGGTTCGGGTTATGGTTAGGGTTAGGGTTAGTGTTCGGGTTAGGTTTAGGGTTAGGGTTCGGGTTAGGGATCGGGTTAGGGTTAGTGTTAGTGTTAGGGTTCGGTTTAGCTTTAAGGTTAGGGTTAGGGTTAGGGTTAGGGTTCAGGTTAGGGTTCGGGTTAAGGTTCCGGTTAGGGTTAGGGTTAGGGTTAGGGTTAGGGTTCGTGTTAGGGTTCGGGTAAGGGGTCGGGTTAGTTTTAGGGTTACGGTTAGGGTTCGGGTTCGGGGTTAGGGTTAGGGTTAGGGTTAGGGTTAGGGTTAGGGTTAGGGTTCGGGTTAGGGTTCGGGTTAGGGTTAGGGTTAGGGTTCGGGTTCGGGTTAGGGTTAGGGTTCTGGTTAGGGTTCGGGTTAAGGTTAGGGTTAGGGTTTGGGTTCGGGTTAGGGTTAGGGTACGGGTTAGGGTTAGGGTTAGGGTTAGGGTTCCGGTTAGGGTTTGGGTTAGTGTTAGGGTTAGGGTTCGGGTTAGGGTTAGGTTTAGGGTTCGGGTTAGGGTTCGGGTTAGGGTTCGGGTTAGGGTTAGGGTTAGGGTTCGGGTTAGGGTTCGGGTTAGGTTTAGGGTTCGGGTTAGGTTTAGGGTTCGGGATAGGGTTCGGGTTCGGGTTAGGGTTCGGCTCTGTTAAGGGTTAGGGTTAGGGTTCGGGTTCGGGTTAGGGTTAGGGTTAGGGTTAGGGTTAGGTTTAGGGTTCGGGGTAGGGTTAGGTTTAGGGTTAGGGTTAGGGTTCGGGTAAGGGTTAGGGTTAGGGTTCGGGTTAGGGTTCGGGTTAGGGTTCGGGTAAGGGTTAGGGTTAGGATTAGGGTTAGGGTTCGGGTTAGTGTTAGGGTTCGGGTTAGCGTTAGGGTTCGGGTTAGGGTTAGGGTTTGGGTTCGGGTTCGGGTTCGGGTTATGGTTAGGGTGTGGGTTCGGTTTAGGGTTAGTGGTTAGGGTTCCGGTTAGGGTTAGGGTTAGGGTTCAGGTTAGGGTTAGGGTTCGGTTTAGGGTTAGGTTTAGGGTTCGGGTTAGTGTTAGGGTTAGGGTTCGGGTTAGGGTTAGGGTTCGGGTTCGGGTTAGGGTTAGGGTTCGGGTTCTGGTTAGGGTTCGGTTTTGGGTTAGGGTTTGGTTTAGGGTTAGGTTACGGTTAGGGTTCGGGTTAGGGTTAGTGTTCGGGTTCGGGTTCGGGTTAGGGTTAGGGTTCGGGTTAGGGTTAGGGTTCGGTTTAGGGTTAGGGTTAGGGTTCGTGTTAGGGTTAGGGTTAGGGTTAGGGTTAGGTTTAGGGTTCGTATTAGGGTTAGGGGTAGGGTTCGGGTTAGGGTTAGTGTTAAGGTTAGGGTTAGGGTTCGGGTTAGGGTTAGGGTTAGGGTTAGGGGTTAGTGTTAGTGTTAGGGTTCGGGTTAGGGTTAGGGTTAGGGTTCGGGTACGGGTCGGATTAGGGTTAGGATTCGGGTAAGGGGTTAGGGTTCGGGTTCGGGTTCGGGTTAGGGTTAGGGTTCCGGTTAGGTTTAGGGTTAGGGTTCGGTTTAGGGTTAGGGTTAGGGTTCGGTTTAGGGTTAGGGTTAGAGTTCGAGTTAGGGTTAGGGTTCCGGTTAGGTTTAGGGGTTAGGGTTAGGGTTAGGGTTAGGGTTAGGGTTAGGGTTCGGGTTAGGGTTAGGGTTAGGGTTAGGGTGAGGGTTAGGGTTCGGGTTAGGGTTAGGCTTAGGGTTAGGGTTAGGGTTCGGGTTAGGGTTATGGTTATGGTTTGGGATCGGGTTCGGGTTCGGGTTAGGGTTCGGGTTCGGGTTAGGGTTCGGGTCGGGTAGGGGTTATGGTTCGGGTTAGGGTTAGTGTTAGGGTTCGTGTTCGGGTTCGGGTTTGGGTTAGGTTTCGGGTTCGGGTTAGGGTTCGGGTTCGGGTTAGGGTTCGGGTTCGGGTTAGCGTTAGGTGTTAGGGTTCAGGTTAGGGGTAGGGTTAGGGTTCGGGTTAGGGTTCGGGTTAGGGTTAGGTTTAAGGTTGGTGTTAGGGTTAGGGTTAGGGTTAGGGTTAGGGTTCGGGTTCGGGTTCGGGTTAGGGTTCGGGTTAGGGTTAGGGTTAGGGTTAGGGTTAAGGTTCGGGTTAGGGTTAGGGTTAGGGTTAGGGTTAGGGTTCGGATTAGGGTTAGGGGTAGGTTTCGGGTTAGGGTTCGGGTGAGGGTTACGGTTAGTTTTAGGGTTAGGGTTAGGGTTCGGGTTAGGGTTAGGGTTAGGGTTAGGGGTTAGGGTTAGGGTTAGGTTTCGGGTTAGGGTTCGGGTAAGGGTTCGGGTTAGGGTTCGGCTTATGGTTAGGGTTAGGGTTAGGGTTCGGGTTAGGTTTAGGGTTAGGGTTCGGGTTAGGGTCCGGGTTAGGGTTAGTGTTAGGTTTAGGGTTCGGTTTAGCTTTAGGGTTAGGGTTAGGGTTAGGGTTAGGGTTCAGGTTAGGGTTCGGGTTAAGGTTCCGGTTAGGGTTAGGGTTAGGGTTAGGGTTAGGGTTAGGGTTCGTGTTAGGTTTCGGGTAAGGGGTCGGGTTAGTTTTAGGGTTAGGGTTAGGGTTCGGGTTCGGGTTAGGGGTAGGGTTTGGGTTCGGGTTAGGGTTCGGGTTAGGGTTCGGGTTAGGGTTAGGGTTAGGGTTAGGGTTCGGGTTCGGGGTTAGGGTTAGGGTGAGGGTTCGGGTTAGGGTTCGGGTTAGGGTTAGGATTCGGGTATGAGCTTAGGGTTCGGTTTCGGGTTAGGGTTAGGGTTAGAGTTCCGGTTAGGGTTAGGGTTAGGGTTCGGGTTAGGATTAGGGTTAGGGTAAGGGTTAGGGTTCGGGTTAGGGTTAGGGTTAGGGTTCGGGATAGGGTTCGGGTTAAGTTTAGGGTTAGGGTTAGGGTTCGGGTTAGGGTTAGGGTACGGGTTAGGGTTAGGGTTAGAGTTAGGGTTCCGGTTAGGGTTTGGGTTAGGGTTAGGTTTAGGGTTCGGGTTAGGGTTAGGTTTAGGTTTCGGATTAGGGTTCGGGTTAGGGTTCGGGTTAGGGTTAGGGTTAGGGTTCGGGTTAGGTTCGGGTTAGGGTTAGGGTTCGGGTTAGGTTTAGGGTTCGTGTTACGGTTCTGGTTCGGGTTAGGGTTCGGGCTCTGTTAAGGGTTAGGGTTAGGGTTCGGGTTCGGGTTAGGGTTAGGGTTAGGGTTAGGGTTAGGGTTCGGGTTAGGGTTAGGTTTAGGGTTAGATTTAGGGTTCGGGTAAGGGTTAGCGTTAGGGTTCGGGTTAGGGTTAGGGTTAGGGTTCGGGTAAGGGTTAGGGTTAGGATTAGGGTTAGGGTTCGGGTTAGGGTTAGGGTTCGGGTTAGGGTTAGGTTTCGGGTAAGGGTTAGGGTTAGGGTTCGGGTTCAGGTTCGGGTTAGGGTTAGGGTTCGGGTTCGGGTTAGGGTTAGGGGTTAGGGTTCCGGTTAGGGTTAGGGTTCGGGTTCGGGTTAGGGTTAGGGTTCCGGTTAGGGTTAGGGTTAGGGTTCGGTTTAGAGTTAGGGTTAGGTTTAGGGTTAGCGTTAGGGTTAGGGTTAGGGGTTAGGGTAAGGGTTAGGGTTAGGGTTAGGGTTAGGGTTAGGGTTAGGGTTCGGGTTAGGGTTAGGGTTAGTGTTCGAGTTAGGGTTAGGGTTCGGGTTAGGGTTAGGGTTTAGGGTTAGGGTTTGGGTTAGGGTTAGGGTTAGTGTTCGGGTTAGGGTTAGGGTTAGGGTTAGGTTTCGGGTTAGGGTTAGGGTTAGAGTTAGGTTTCGTGTTAGGGTTTGGGTTAGGGTTAGGGTTAGGATTAGGGTTAGGGTTCGGGTTAGGGTTAGGGTTATGGTTTGGGTTCGGTTTCGGGGTAAGGTTAGGGTTCGGGTTCGGGTTAGGGTTCGGGTTCGGGTTCGTGATAGGGGTTAGGGTTAGGGTTAGTGTTAGGGTTAGGGTTCGGGTTCGGGTTAGGGTTAGGGTTAGGGTTAGGGTTCGGGTTAGTGTTTGGGTTAGGGTTAGGGTTCGGGTTAGGGTTAGGGCTAGGGTTCGGGTTAGGGTTCCGGTTAGGGTTCGGGTTCGGGTTAGGGTTCGGTTTCGTCTTAGGGTTAGGGTTAGGGGTCGGAATAGGGTTAGGGTTAGGGTTAGGGTAAGGGTTAGGGTTAGGGTTAGGGTTCGGGTTACATTTTAGGGTTAGGTTTAGGGTTAGGGTTAGGGTTAGGTTTAGGGGTTAGGGTTAGGGTTAGGGTTAGGGTTAGTGTTAGGGTTCGGGTTAGGGTTCGGATTAGGGTTAGGGTTAGGGTTAGGGTTAGGGTTAGGGTTCGGGTTCGGGTTACATTTTAGGGTTAGGTTTAGGGTTAGGGTTAGGGTTAGGTTTAGGGGTTAGGGTTAGGGTTAGGGTTAGGGTTAGTGTTAGGGTTCGGGTTAGGGTTAGGGTTAGGGTTAGGGTTAGGTTTAGGGTTAGGTTTAGGTTTCGGGTTAGGGTTCGGGTTCGGGTTAGGGTTAGGGTTCGGGTTAGGGTTAGGGTTAGGGTTAGGGCTCGGGTTAGTGTTAGGGTTAGGGTTAGGGTTAGGTTTCGGGTTAGGGTTAGGGTTAGGGTTCGGGTAAGGTTCGGGTTAGGGTTAGGATTCGGGTAAGGGTTTAGGGTTCGAGTTCTGGTTAGGGTTAGGGTTAGGGTTCCCGTTAGGGTTAGGGTTAGGGTTCGGGTAGAGTTAGGTTTAGGTTTAGGGTTAGGGTTAGGGTTCGGTTTAGGGTTAGGGTTAGGGTTCGGGTTAGGGTTAGGGTTCGGGTTCGGGTTAGGGTTAGAGTTCGGGTTCGGGTTAGGGTTCGGGTTTGGGTAAAGTTTTGGGTTAGGGTTAGGTTTACGGTTAGGGTTCGGGTTAGGGTTAGGCTTCGGGTTAAGGTTAGGGTTCGGGTTAGGTTTAGGTTAGGGTTCGGGTTAGGGTTAGGGTTAGGGTTAGCTTTAGGTTTCGGATTAGGGTTAGGGGTAGGGATCGGGTCAGGGTTCGGGTACGGGTTAGGGTTAGTGTTAAGGTTAGGGTTAGGGTTAGGGTTAGGGTTAGGGTTAGGGTTAGGGGTTAGGGTTAGGGTACGGGTTAGGGTTAGGGTTAGAGTTAGGGTTCCGGTTTGGGTTTGTGTTAGGGTTAGGTTTAGGGTTCGGGTTAGGGTTAGGTTTAGGTTTCGGGTTAGGGTTCGGGTTAGGGTTCGGGTTAGGGTTAGGGTTCGGGTTAGGGTCGGGTTAGGGTTAGGGTTCGGGTTAGGTTTAGGGTTCGTGTTACGGTTCTGGTTCGGGTTAGGGTTCGGGCTCTGTTAAGGGTTAGGGTTAGGGTTCGGGTTCGGGTTAGGGTTAGGGTTAGGGTTAGGGTTAGGGTTCGGGTTAGGGTTAGGTTTAGGGTTAGATTTAGGGTTCGGGTAAGGGTTAGCGTTAGGGTTCGGGTTAGGGTTAGGGTTAGGGTTCGGGTAAGGGTTAGGGTTAGGATTAGGGTTAGGGTTCGGGTTAGGGTTAGGGTTCGGGTTAGGGTTAGGTTTCGGGTTAGGGTTAGGGTTAGGGTTCGGGTTCAGGTTCGGGTTAGGGTTAGGGTTCGGGTTCGGGTTAGGGTTAGGGGTTAGGGTTCCGGTTAGGGTTAGGGTTCGGGTTCGGGTTAGGGTTAGGGTTCCGGTTAGGGTTAGGGTTAGGGTTCGGTTTAGATTTAGGGTTAGGTTTAGGGTTAGCGTTAGGGTTAGGGTTAGGGGTTAGGGTAAGGGTTAGGGTTAGGGTTAGGGTTAGGGTTAGGGTTCGGGTTAGGGTTAGGGTTAGTGTTCGAGTTAGGGTTAGGGTTCGGGTTAGGGTTAGGGTTTAGGGTTAGGGTTTGGGTTAGGGTTAGGGTTAGTGTTCGGGATAGGGTTAGGGTTAGGGTTAGGTTTCGGGTTAGGGTTAGGGTTAGAGTTAGGTTTCGTGTTAGGGTTAGGGTTAGGGTTAGGGTTAGGATTAGGGTTAGGGTTCGGGTTAGGGTTAGGGTTATGGTTTGGGTTCGGTTTCGGGGTAAGGTTAGGGTTCGGGTTCGGGTTAGGGTTCCGGTTCGGGTTCGTGATAGGGGTTAGGGTTAGGGTTAGTGTTAGGGTTAGGGTTCGGGTTCGGGTTAGGGTTAGGGTTAGGGTTAGGGTTCGGGTTAGTGTTTGGGTTAGGGTTAGGGTTCGGGTTAGGGTTAGGGCTAGGGTTCGGGTTAGGGTTCCGGTTAGGGTTCGGGTTCGGTTTAGGGTTCGGTTTCGTCTTAGGGTTAGGGTTAGGGGTCGGAATAGGGTTAGGGTTAGGGTTAGGGTAAGGGTTAGGGTTCGGGTTAGGGTTCGGATTAGGGTTAGGGTTAGGGTTAGGGTTAGGTTTAGGGTTAGGTTTCGGGTTCGGGTTAGGGTTAGGGTTAGGGTTAGGGTTCGGGTTCGGGTTACATTTTAGGGTTAGGTTTAGTGTTAGGGTTAGGGTTAGGTTTAGGGGTTAGGGTTAGGGTTAGGGTTAGGGTTAGGGTTAGTGTTAGGGTTCGGGTTAGGGTTAGGGTTAGGGTTAGGGTTAGGTTTAGGGTTAGGTTTAGGTTTCGGGTTAGGGTTCGGGTTCGGGTTAGGGTTAGGGTTCGGGTTAGGGTTAGGGTTAGGGTTAGGGCTCGGGTTAGTGTTAGGGTTAGGGTTAGGGTTAGGGTTCGGGTTAGGGTTAGGGTTAGGGTTCGGGTAAGGTTCGGGTTAGGGTTAGGATTCGGGTAAAGGGTTAGGGTTCGAGTTCTGGTTAGGGTTAGGGTTAGGGTTCCCGTTAGGGTTAGGGTTAGGGTTCGGGTAGAGTTAGGTTTAGGTTTAGGGTTAGGGTTAGGGTTCGGTTTAGGGTTAGGGTTAGGGTTCGGGTTAGGGTTAGGGTTCGGGTTCGGGTTAGGGTTAGAGTTCGGGTTCGGGTTAGGGTTCGGGTTTGGGTAAGGTTTTGGGTTAGGGTTAGGTTTACGGTTAGGGTTCGGGTTAGGGTTAGGGTTCGGGTTAAGGTTAGGGTTCGGGTTAGGTTTAGGTTAGGGTTCGGGTTAGGGTTAGGGTTAGGGTTAGCTTTAGGTTTCGGATTAGGGTTAGGGGTAGGGATCGGGTCAGGGTTCGGGTACGGGTTAGGGTTAGTGTTAAGGTTAGGGTTAGTGTTAGGGTTAGGGTTAGGGTTAGGGTTAGGGGTTAGGGTTAGGGTTAGTGTTCGGGTTAGCTTTAGGGTTAGGGTTCGGGTAAGGTTCGGGTTAGGGTTAGGATTCGGGTAAGTGGTTAGGGTTCGGTTTCGGGTTAGGGTTAGGGTTAGGGTTCCGGTTAGGGTTAGGGTTAGGGTTCGGGTTAGAGTTAGGGTTAGGTTTAGGGTTAGGGTTAGGGTTCGGGTTAGGGTTAGGTTTAGGGTTCGGGTTAAGGTTAGGGTTAGGTTTCGTGTTACGGTTAGGGTTCGGGTTCGGGTTAGGGTTAGGTTTCGGGTTCGGGTTAGGGTTCGGGTTTGGGTTAGGTTTTGGTTTAGGGTTAGGGTTACGGTTAGGGTTCGGGTTAGGGTTAGTTTTCGGGTTTGGGTTCGGGTTAGGGTTCGGGTTCGGGTTAGGGTTAGGGTTTGGGTTAGGGTTAGGATTAGGGTTCGGGTTAGGGTTAGGGTTAGGGTTAGGTTTAGGGTTCGGATTAGGGTTAGGGGTAGGGTTTGGGTCAGGTTTCGGGTTCTGGTTAGGGCTAGTGTTAAGGTTAGGGTGAGGGTTCGGGTTAGGGTTAGGGTTAGGGTTAGGGGTTAGGGTTATGGTTAGGGTTCGGGTTAGGGTTAGGGTTAGGTTTCGGGTAAGGTTCGGATTAGGGTTAGGATTCGGGTAAGGGGTTAGGGTTCGTGTTCGGGTTCGGGTTAGGGTTAGGGTTCCGTTTAGGGTTAGGGTTCGGGTTAGGGTTAGGGTTAGGGTTCGTTTTAGGATTAGGGTTAGGGTTCGAGTTAGGGTTAGGGTTCCGGTTAGGGTTAGGGGTTAGGGTTAGGGTTAGGGTTAGGGTTAGGGTTAGGGTTCGGGTTAGGGTTAGGGTTAGGGTTAGGGTTAGGGTTAGGGTTCGGGTTAGGTTTAGGCTTAGGGTTAGGGTTAGGGTTCGGGTTAGGGTTAGGGTTATGGTTTGGGTTCGGGTTCGGGTTTGGGTTAGGGTTCGGGTTCGGGTTAGGGTTCGGGTTCGGGTTAGGGGTTATGGTTCGGGTTAGGGTTAGTGTTAGGGTTCGTGTTCGGGTTCGGGTTTGGGTTAGGTTTCGGGTTCGGGTTAGGGTTCGGGTTCGGGTTAGGGTTCGGGTTCGGGTTAGGTTTAGGTGTTAGTGTTCAGGTTAGGGGTAGGGTTAGGTTTCGGGTTAGGGTTCGGGTTAGGGTTAGGGTTAAGTTTGGCGTTAGGGTTAGGGTTACGGTTAGGGTTAGGGTTAGGGTTCGGGTTAGGGTTAGGGTTCGTGTTAGGGTTAGGGTTCGGGTTAGGGTTAGGGTTAGGGTTCGGGTTAGGGTTCGGGTTAAGGTTAGGGTTAGTGTTAGGGTTCGGGTTAGGGTTAGGGTTCGGGTTAGGGTTAGGGTTAGGGTTCGGGTTAGGGTTCGGGTTATGGTTAGGGTTAGGTTTAGGGTTCGGGTTAGGTTTAGGGTTAGGGTTCGGGTTAGGGTCGGGTTAGGGTTAGTGTTAGGGTTAGGTTTCGGTTTAGCTTTAGGGTTAGGGTTAGGGTTTGGGTTAGGGTTCAGGTTAGGGTTCGGTTTAAGGTTCCGGTTAGGGTCAGGGTTAGGGTTAGGGTTAGGGTTCGTGTTAGGGTTCGGGTAAGGGGTCGGTTTAGTTTTAGGGTTAGGGTTAGGGTTCGGGATCGGGTTAGGGGTAGGGTTTGGGTTCGGGTTAGGGTTCGGGTTAGGATTCGGCTTAGGGTTAGGGTTAGGGTTAGGGTTCGGGTTCGGGGTTAGGGTTAGGGTTAGGGTTCGGGTTAGGTTTCGGGTTAGGGTTAGGATTCGGGTATGAGCTTAGGGTTCGGTTTCGGGTTAGGGTTAGGGTTAGAGTTCCGGTTAGGGTTAGGGTTAGGGTTCGGGTTAGGATTAGGGTTAGGGTTAGGGTTAGGGTTCGGGTTAGGGTTAGGGTTAGGGTTCGGGTTAGGGTTCGGGTTAAAGTTAGGGTTAGGGTTAGGGTTCGGGTTAGTGTTAGGGTACGGGTTAGGGTTAGGGTTAGGGTTCCGGTTAGGGTTTGGGTTAGGGTTAGGGTTAGGGTTCGGGTTAGGGTTAGGTTTAGGGTTCGGGTTAGGGTTCGGGTTAGGGTTCGGGTTAGGGTTAGGGTTAGGGTTCGGGTTAGGGTTCGGGTTAGGGTTAGGGTTCGGGTTAGGTTTAGGGTTCGGTTTAGGGTTCGGGTTCGGGTTAGGGTTCGGGCTCTGTTAAGAGTTAGGGTTAGGGTTCGGGTTCGGGTTAGGGTTAGCGTTAGGGTTAGGGTTAGGGTTCGGGTTAGGGTTAGGTTTAGGGTTAGGGTTAGGGTTCGGGTAAGGGTTAGGGTTAGGGTTCGGGTTAGGGTTCGGGTTAGGGTTCGGGTAAGGGTTAGGTTTAGGATTAGGGTTAGGGTTCGGGTTAGGGTTAGGGTTCGGGTTAGGGTTAGGGTTCGATTAGGGTTAGGGTTAGGGTTCAGGTTAGGGTTCGGGTTAGGGTTAGGGTTCGGGTTAGGTTTAGGGTTCGGGTTAGGGTTCGGGTTCGGGTTAGGGTTCGGGCTCTGTTAAGAGTTAGGGTTAGGGTTCGGGTTCGGGTTAGGGTTAGGGTTAGGGTTAGGGTTAGGGTTCGGGTTAGGGTTAGGTTTAGGGTTAGGGTTAGGGTTCGGGTAAGGGTTAGGGTTAGGGTTCGGGTTAGGGTTCGGGTTAGGGTTCGGGTAAGGGTTAGGTTTAGGATTAGGGTTAGGTTTCGGGTTAGGGTTAGGGTTCGGGTTAGGGTTAGGGTTCGGATTAGGGTTAGGGTTAGGGTTCGGGTTCGGGTTCGGGTTAGGGTTCGGGTTCGGGTTAGGGTTAGGGGTTAGGGTTCCGGTTAGATTTAGGGTTAGGGTTCGGGTTAGGGTTCGGGTTAGGGTTAGGTTTAGGGTTCGGGTTAGGGTTAGGGTTAGGGTTCGGGTGAGGGTTAGGGTTCGGGTTCGGGTTAGGGTTAGGGTTCGGGTTCGGGTTAGGTTTCGGTTTTGGGTTAGGGTTTGGTTTAGGGTTAGGGTTACGGTTAGGGTTCGCGTTAGGGTTAGTGTTCAGGTTCGGGTTCGGGTTAGGGTTAGGGTTCGGGTTCGGGTTAGGGTTCGGGTTAGGGTTAGGGTGAGGGTTCGGGTTAGGGTTAGGGTTAGGGTTAGGTTTAGGGTTCGTATTAGGGTTAGGGGTAGGGTTCGTGTTAGGGTTAGTGTTAAGGTTAGGGTTAGGGTTCGGGTTAGGGTTAGGGTTAGGGTTAGGGGTTAGTGCTAGTGTTAGGGTTCGGGTTAGGGTTAGGTTAGGGTTCGGGTAAGGTTCGGATTAGGGTTAGGATTCGGCTAAGGGGTTAGGGTTCGGGTTCGGGTTCGGGTTAGGGTTAGGGTTCGGTTTAGAGTTAGGGTTAGGTTTACGTTTAGGGTTAGGGTTCGGGTTAGGGTTAGGGTTCGTGTTAGGGTTAGTGTTAGGGTTAGAGTTAGGTTTAGGGTTAGGGTTCAGGTTAGGCTTAGGGTTAGGGTTAGGGTTAGGGTTCGGATTAGGGTTAGGTTTAGGGTTAGGATTAGGTTTCGGGTTAGGGTTAGGGGTTAGGTTTAGGGTTAGGGTTCGGGTTAGGGTTCGGGTTAGGATTCGGGTTAAGGTTAGGGTTAGGTGTTAGTGTTCGGGTTAGGGGTAGGGTTAGGGTTCGGGTTAGGGTTCGGGTTAGGGTTAGGGTTAAGTTTGGGGTTAGGGATAGGGTTAGGGTTAGGGTTAGGTTTAGGGTTCGGGTTCTGGTTAGGGTTAGGGTTCTGGTTAGGGTTACGGTTCGGGTTAGTGTTAGGGTTAGGTTTCGCGTTAGGGTTAGGGTTAGGGTTAGGGTTAGTGTTCGGATTAGAGTTAGGGGTAGGGTTCGGGTTAGGGTTCGGGTTATGGTTACGGTTAGTGTTAGGGTTAGGGTTAGGGTTCGGGTTAGGGTTAGGGCTAGAGTTAGGGTTAGGGGTTAGGGTTAGGGTTAGGGTTCGGGTTAGGGTTAGGGTTAGGGTTCGGGTTAGGGTTCGGTTTATGTTTAGGGTTAGGGTTAGGGTTCGGGTTAGGTTTAGTGTTAGGTTTCGGGTTAGGGTTCGGTTTAGGGTTAGTGTTAGGGTTAGGGTTCGGGTTAGGGTTAGGGTTAGGGCTAGGGTTAGGGTTAGGGTTCAGGTTAGGGTTCGGGTTAAGGTTCGGGTTCGGGTTAGGTTTAGGTTTAGGGTTAGGTTTCGTGTTAGGGTTCGGGTTAGGGGTCGGGTTAGTTTTAGGGTTAGGGTTAGGGTTCGGGTTCGGGTTAGGGGTAGGGTTTGGGTTCGGGTTAGGGTTCGGGTTAGGGTTCGTGTTAGGGTTAGGGTTAGGGTTAGGGTTCGGGTTCGGGGTTAGGGTTAGTGTTAGTGTTCGGGTTAGAGTTAGGATTCGGGTATGAGCTTAGGGTTCGGGTTCGGGTTAGGGTTAGGGTTAGGGTTCCGGTTAGGGTTAGGGTTAGGGTTCGGTTTAGGATTAGGGTTAGGGTTAGGGTTCGGGTTAGGGTTCGGGTTAGGGTAAGGGTTAGGGTTCGGGTTAGGGTTCGGGTTAGGGTTAGGGATCGGGTTAGGTTTAGGGTTCGGGATAGGGTTCGGGTTCGGGTTAGGTTTTGGGCTCTGTTAAGGGTTAGGGTTAGGGTTCGGGTTCGGTTTAGTGTTAGGGTTAGGGTTAGGGTTAGGGTTCGGGTTAGGGTTAGGTTTAGGGTTAGGGTTAGGGTTCGGGTAAGGGTTAGGGTTAGGGTTCGGGTTAGGGTTCAGGTTAGGGTTCGGGTTAGGATTCGGGTTAGGGTTCAGGTTAGGGTTAGGGTTAAGGTTCGGGTTAGGGTTCGGGTTAGGTTTAGGGTTTGGGTTAGGTTTAGGGTTAGGGTTAGGTTTAGGGTTAGGGTTCGGGTTAGGTTTAGGGTTTGGGTTAGGTTTAGGGTTAGGGTTCGGGTTAGGTTTAGGTTTAGGGTTCGGGTTAGGTTTCGGGTTAGGGTTCGGGTTAGGGTTAGGGTTAGGGTTCGGGTTAGGGTTCGGGTTAGGGTTAGGGATCGGGTTAGGTTTAGGGTTCGGGATAGGGTTCGGGTTCGGGTTAGGTTTTGGGCTCTGTTAAGGGTTAGGGTTAGGGTTCGGGTTCGGTTTAGTGTTAGGGTTAGGGTTAGGGTTAGGTTTCGGGTTAGGGCTAGGTTTAGTGTTAGTGTTAGGGTTCAGGTTAGGGTTAGGGTTAGGGTTCGGGTAAGGTTCGGATTAGGGTTAGGATTTGGGCAAGGGGTTAGGGTTCGGGTTCGGGTTCGGGTTAGGGTTAGGGTTCCGGTTAGGATTAGGGTTAGGGTTCGGTTTACAGTTAGGGTTAGGGGTAGGGTTAGGGTTAGGGTTCGGGTTAGGGTTAGGGTTAGGGTTCGGTTTAGGGTTAGGGTTAGGGTTCGAGTTAGGGTTAGGGTTCGGGTTAGGGTTAGGGGTTAGGTTTAGGGTTAGGGTTAAGGTTAGGGTTCGGGTTAGTGTTAGGGTTAGGGTTAGGGTTAGGTTTCGGGTTAGGGTTAGGCTTAGGGTTAGTGTTAGCGTTAGGCTTAGGGGTTAGGGTTAGGGTTAGGGTTAGGGTTCGGGTTAGGGTTAGGGTTCGGGTTCCGGTTAGGGTTAGGGTTCGGGTTAGGGTTAGGGTTAGGGTTAGGGTTACGTTTCGGGTTAGGGTTAGGCTTAGGGTTAGTGTTAGCGTTAGGGTTAGGGGTTAGGGTTAGGGTTAGGGTTAGGGTTCGGGTTAGGGTTAGGGTTCGGGTTCCGGTTAGGGTTAGGGTTCGGGTTAGGGTTAGTGTTAGGGTTCGGTTTAGGGTTAGGGTTAGGGTTAGGGTTAGGTTTAGGTTTCGGATTAGGGTTAGGGTTAGGGTTCGGGTTAGGGTTAGTGTTAAGGTTAGGGTTAGGGTTCGTGTTAGGGTTAGGGTTAGGGTTAGGGTTAGGTTTCGGGTTAGGGTTAGGCTTAGGGTTAGTGTTAGCGTTAGGGTTAGGGGTTAGGGTTAGGGTTAGGGTTAGGGTTCGGGTTAGGGTTAGGGTTCGGGTTCCGGTTAGGGTTAGGGTTCGGGTTAGGGTTAGTGTTAGGGTTCGGTTTAGGTTTAGGGTTAGGGTTAGGATTCGGTTTAGGGTTTGGGTTAGGGTTAGGGTTCGGGTTAGGGTTCGGGTTAGGGTTACGGTTCGGGTTAGGGTTAGGGTTAGGGTTCGGGTTAGGGTTAGGGTTAGGGTTAGGGTTCGGGTTAGGGTTAGGGTTAGTGTTCGAGTTAGGGTTAGGTTTCGGGTTAGGGTTAGGGTTTAGGGTTAGGGTTTGGGATAGGGTTAGGGTTAGGGTTAGGGTTAGGGTTCGGGTTAGAGTTAGGGTTCGGGTTAGGGTTAGGGTTAGGGTTATGGTTAGGTTTAGGTTTCGGGTTAGGGTTCGGGTTCGGGTTAGGGTTAGGGTTCGGGTTAGGGTTAGGGTTAGGGTTAGGGTTCGGGGTAAGGTTAGGGTTCGTGTTCGGGTTAGGGTTCGGGTTCGGGTTCGTGATAGGGGTTAGGGTTAGGGTTAGTGTTAGGGTTAGGGTTCGGGTACGGGTTCGAGTTAGGGTTAGGGTTAGGGTTCGGGTTAGGGTTAGGGTTAGGGTTCGGAATAGGGTTAGGGTTAGGGTTAGGGTAAGGATTAGGGTTCGGGTAAGGGTTCAGGTTAGGGTTAGGGTTAGGGTTAGGTTTAGGGTTAGGGTTCGGGTTCGGGTTAGGTTTAGGGTTAGGGTTAGGGTTCGGGTTCGGGTTACGTTTTGGGGTTAGGTTTAGGGTTAGGGTTAGGGTTAGTGTTAGGGGTTAGGGTTAGGGTTAGGGTTAGGGTTCGTGTTAGGGTTAGGGTTCGGGTTAGGGTTAGGGTTAGGTTTAGGGTTAGGGTTAGGTTTCGGATTAGGGTTCGGGTTAGGGTTAGGGTTAGGGTTCGGGTTAGGGTTAGGGTTAGGTTTAGGGTTAGGGTTCGGGTTAGGGTTAGGTTTAGGTTTCGGGTTAGGGTTAGGGTTAGGGTTCGGGTTAGGGTTAGGGTTAGGGTTCGGGTTAGTGTTCGGGTTAGGGTTAGGGATAGGATTCGGGTTAGGGTTAGTGTTAGGGTTCGGGTTAGTGTTAGGGTTCGGGTTAGGGTTAGGTTTAGTGTTCGGGTTAGGGTTAGGGTTAGGTTTCGGGTTAGGGTTAGGGTTCGGGTTCGGGTTAGGGTTAGGGTTCGGGTTCGGGTTAGGGTTCGGGTTTGGGTTAGGGTTTGGGTTAGGGTTAGGTTTACGGTTAGGGTTCGGGTTAGGGTTAGTGTTCGGGTTCGGGTTCGGGTTAGGGTTAGGGTTCGGGTTAGGGTTAGGGTTTGGGTTAGGGTTAGGTTAGGGTTCGGGTTAGGGTTAGGGTTAGGGTTAGGGTTAGGTTTAGGTTTCGGATTAGGGTTAGGGGTAGGGTTCGGGTGCGGGTTCGGGTTCGGGTTAGGGTTAGTGTTAAGGTTAGGGTTAGGGTTCGAGTTAGGGTTAGGGTTATGGTTAGGGTTAGGGGTTAGGGTTAGTGTTAGGGTACGGGTTCGGGTTAGGGTTAGGGTTCGGGTAAGGTTCGGGTTAGGGTTAGTATTCGGGTAAGGGGTTAGGGTTCGGTTTAGGGTTAGGGTTAGGGTTAGTGTTCCGGTTAGGGTTAGGGTTCGGGTTAGAGTTAGGGTTAGGTTTAGGGTTAGGGTTAGGGTTCGGGTTAGGGTTAGGGTTAGGGTTCGGGTTCGGGTTAGGGTTCGGGTTCGGGTTATGGTTAGGGTTCGGGTTCGGTTTAGGGTTCGGGTTTGGGTTAGGGTTTGTGTTAGGGTTAGTTTTACGGTTAGCGTTTGGGTTAGGGTTAGTGTTCGAGTTAGGGTTAGGGTTCGGGTTAGGGTTAGGGGTTAGGGTTAGGGTTTGGGTTAGGGTTAGGTTTAGTGTTCGGGTTAGGGTTAGTGTTAGGTTTCGGGTTAGGGTTAGGGTTAGGGTTAGGGTTAGGGTTCGGGTTAGGGTTAGGGTTATGGTTTGGGTTCGGTTTCGGGGTAAGGTTAGGGTTCGGTTTCGGGTTAGGGTTCGGGTTCGGGTTCGTGATAGGGGTTAGGGTTAGGGTTAGTGTTAGAGTTAGGGTTCGGGTTCGGGTTAGGTTTAGGGTTAGGGTTAGGGTTCGGGTTAGGGTTTGGGTTAGGGTTAGGGTTAGGGTTCGGGTTAGGGTTAGGGCTATGGTTCGGGTTAGGGTTCGGGTTAGGGTTCGGGTTCGGGTTAGGGTTCGGGTTCGGGTTAGGGTTAGGGTTAGGGTTCGGATTAGGGTTAGGGTTAGGGTTAGGGTAAGGGTTAGAGTTCGGGTAGGATTCTGGTTAGGGTTAGGTTTAGGGTTAGGGTTAGGGTTAGGTTTAGGGTTAGGGTTCGGGTTCGGGTTATGGTTAGGGTTAGGGTTAGGGTTAGTGTTAGGGTTCGGGTTAGGTTTAGGGTTAGGATTCGGTTTAGGGTTCGGGTTAGGTTTAGGGTTCGGGTTAGGGTTCGGGTTAGGGTTAGGGTTCGGGTTAGGGTTAGGGTTAGGGATAGGGTTCGGGTTAGGGTTAGGGTTAGGGTTAGGGTTCGGGTTAGGGTTAGGGTTAGTGTTCGAGTTAGGGTTAGGTTTCGGGTTAGGGTTAGGGTTTAGGGTTAGGGTTTGGGATAGGGTTAGGGTTAGGGTAAGGGTTAGGGTTCGGGTTAGAGTTAGGGTTCGGGTTAGGGTTAGGGTTAGGGTTCGGGTTCGGGTTAGGGTTCGGGTTCGGGTTATGGTTAGGGTTCGGGTTCGGTTTAGGGTTCGGGTTTGGGTTAGGGTTTGTGCTAGGGTTAGGTTTACGGTTAGCGTTTGGGTTAGGGTTAGTGTTCGAGTTAGGGTTAGGGTTCGGGTTAGGGTTAGGGGTTAGGGTTAGGGTTTGGGTTAGGGTTAGGTTTAGTGTTCGGGTTAGGGTTAGGGTTAGGTTTCGGGTTAGGGTTAGGGTTAGGGTTAGGGTTAGGGTTCGGGTTAGGGTTAGGGTTATGTTTTGGGTTCGGGTTCGGGGTAAGGTTAGGGTTCGGTTTCGGGTTAGGGTTCGGGTTCGGGTTCGTGATAGGGGTTAGGGTTAGGGTTAGTGTTAGAGTTAGGGTTCGGGTTCGGGTTAGGTTTAGGGTTAGGGTTAGGGTTCGGGTTAGGGTTTGGGTTAGGGTTAGGGTTAGGGTTCGGGTTAGGGTTAGGGCTATGGTTCGGGTTAGGATTCGGGTTAGGGTTCGGGTTCGGGTTAGGGTTCGGGTTCGGTTTAGGGTTAGGGTTAGGGTTCGGATTAGGGTTAGGGTTAGGGTTAGGGTAAGGGTTAGGGTTCGGGTAGGGTTCTGGTTAGGGTTAGGGTTAGGGTTAGGGTTAGGGTTAGGTTTAGGGTTAGGGTTCGGGTTCGGGTTAGGGTTAGGGTTAGGGTTAGGGTTCGGGTTAGGGTTAGGGTTAGGATTCGGTTTAGGGTTCGGGTTAGGGTTAGGGTTCGGGTTAGGGTTCGGGTTAGGGTTAGGGTTCGGGTTAGGGTTAGGGTTAGGGTTAGGGTTCGGGTTAGGGTTAGGGTTAGGGTTATGGTTCGGGTTAGGGTTAGGGTTAGTGTTCGAGTTAGGGTTAGGTTTCGGGTTACGGTTAGGGTTTAGGGTTAGGGTTTGGGATAGGGTTAGGGTTCGGGTTCGGGTTACGTTTTGGGGTTAGGTTTAGGGTTAGGGTTAGGGTTAGGGTTAGGGGTTAGGGTTAGGGTTAGGGTTAGGGTTCGTGTTAGGGTTAGGGTTCGGGTTAGTGTTAGGGTTAGGTTTAGGGTTAGGGTTAGGTTTCGGATTAGGGTTCGGGTTAGGGTTAGGGTTAGGGTTCGGGTTAGGGTTAGGGTTAGGGTTAGGGTTAGGGTTCGGGTTAGGGTTAGGTTTAGGTTTCGGGTTAGGGTTAGGGTTAGGGTTAGGGTTAGGGTTAGGGTTCGGGTTAGTGTTCGGGTTAGGGTTAGGGATAGGATTCGGGTTAGGGTTAGTGTTAGGGTTCGGGTTAGTGTTAGGGTTCGGGTTAGGGTTAGGTTTAGTGTTCGGGTTAGGGTTAGGGTTAGGTTTCGGGTTAGGGTTAGGGTTCGGGTTCGGGTTAGGGTTAGGGTTCGGGTTCGGGTTAGGGTTCGGGTTTGGGTTAGGGTTTGGGTTAGGGTTAGGTTTACGGTTAGGGTTCGGGTTATGGTTAGTGTTCGGGTTCGGGTTCGGGTTAGGGTTAGGGTTCAGGTTAGGGTTAGGGTTTGGGTTAGGGTTAGGTTACGGTTCGGGTTAGGGTTAGGGTTAGGGTTAGGGTTAGGTTTAGGTTTCGGATTAGGGTTAGGGGTAGGGTTCGGGTGCGGGTTCGGGTTCGGGTTAGGGTTAGTGTTAAGGTTAGGGTTAGGGTTCGAGTTAGGGTTAGGGTTATGGTTAGGGTTAGGGGTTAGGGTTAGTGTTAGGATTCGGGTTCGGGTTAGGGTTAGGGTTCGGGTAAGGTTCGGGTTAGGGTTAGTATTCGGGTAAGGGGTTAGAGTTCGGTTTAGGGTTAGGGTTAGGGTTAGGTTTCGGGTTCGGGTTACGTTTTAGGGTTAGGTTTAGGGTTAGGGTTAGGGTTCGGGTTAGGGTTAGGGTTAGGGTTCGGGTTCGGGTTAGGGTTCGGGTTCGGGTTATGGTTAGGGTTCGGGTTCGGTTTAGGGTTCGGGTTTGGGTTAGGGTTTGTGTTAGGGTTAGGTTTACGGTTAGCGTTTGGGTTAGGGTTAGTGTTCGAGTTAGGGTTAGGGTTCGGGTTAGGGTTAGGGGTTAGGGTTAGGGTTTGGGTTAGGGTTAGGTTTAGTGTTCGGGTTAGGGTTCAGGTTAGGGTTAGGGTTAGGGTTCGGGTAAGGTTCGGGTTAGGGTTAGGATTCGGGTAAGGGGTTAGGGTCGGGTTCGGGTTAGGGTTAGGGTTAGGGTTCCGGTTAGGGTTAGGTTTAGGGTTCGGGTTAGGGTTAGGGTTCGGGTTCGGGTTAGGGTTAGGGTTCGGGTTAGGGTTAGGTTTAGGGTTCGGGTTAGGGTTAGGGTTAGGGTTCGTGTTAGGGTTAGGGTTCGGGTTCGGGTTAGGGTTAGGGTTCGGGTTCGGGTTAGGGTTCAGGTTTGGGTTAGGGTTTGGGTTAGGGTTAGGGTTACGGTTAGGGTTCGGGTTAGGGTTAGTTTTCGGGTTCGGGTTCGGGTTAGGGTTAGGGTTCGGGTTAGGTTAGGGTTTGGGTTAGGGTTAGGATTAGGGTTCGGGTTAGGGTTAGGGTTAGAGTTTGGTTTAGGGTTCGGATTAGGGTTAGGGGTAGGGTTCGGGTCAGGGTTCGGGTTCGGGTTAGGGTTAGTGTTAAGGTTAGGGTTAGGGTTCGGGTTAGGGTTAGGGTTAGGTTTCGGGTAAGGTTCGGATTAAGGTTAGGATTCGGGTAAGGGGTTAGGGTTCGGGTTCGGGTTCGGGTTAGGGTTAGGGTTCCGGTTAGGGTTAGGGTTAGGGTTCGGGTTAGAGTTAGGGTTAGGTTTAGGGTTAGGGTTAGGGTTCGGGTTAGGGTTAGGGTTAGTGTTCGGTTTAGGGTTAGGTTTAGGGTTCGAGTTAGGGTTAGGGTTCCGGTTAGGGTTAGGGGTTAGAGTTAGGGTTAGGGTTAGGGTTAGTGTTCGGGTTAGGGTTAGGGGTTAGGGTTCGGGTTAGGGTTAGGGTTAGGGTTCGTGTTCGGGTTCGGGTTTGGGTTAGGTTTCGGGTTCGGGTTAGGGTTCGGGTTCGGGTAGGGTTCGGGTTCGGCTTAGGGTTAGGTGTTAGTGTTCAGGTTAGGGGTAGGTTTAGGGTTCGGGTTAGGGTTCGGGTTAGGGTTAGGGTTAAGGTTGGTGTTAGGGTTAGGGTTAGGGTTAGGGTTAGGGTTCGGGTTCGGGTTAGGGTTAGGGTTCGGGTTAGGGTTAGGGTTCGGGTTAGGTTTAGGGTTAAGGTTCGGGTTAGGGTTAGGGTTAGGGTTAGGTTTCGGATTAGGGTTAGGGGTAGGTTTCGGGTTAGGGTTCGGGTGAGGGTTACGGTTAGTTTTAGGGTTAGGGTTAGGGTTCGGGTTAGGGTTAGGGTTAGGGTTAGGGTTAGGTGTTAGGGTTAGGGTTAGGTTTCGGGTTAGGGTTCGGGTTAGGGTTCGGGTTAGGGTTCGGGTTATGGTTAGGGTTAGGGTTAGTGTTCGGGTTAGGTTTAGGGTTAGGGTTTGGGTTAGGGATCGGGTTAGGGTTAGTGTTAGTGTTAGGGTTCGGTTTAGCTTTAAGGTTAGGGTTAGGGTTAGGGTTAGGGTTCAGGTTAGGGTTCGGGTTAAGGTTCCGGTTAGGGTTAGGGTTAGGGTTAGGGTTAGGGTTCGTGTTAGGGTTCGGGTAAGGGGTCGGGTTAGTTTTAGGGTTACGGTTAGGGTTCGGGTTCGGGGTTAGGGTTAGGTTTAGGGTTAGGGTTAGGGTTAGGGTTAGGGTTAGGGTTCGGGTTAGGGTTCGGGTTAGGGTTAGGGTTAGGGTTCGGGTTCGGGTTAGGGTTAGGGTTCTGGTTAGGGTTCGGGTTAAGGTTAGGGTTAGGGTTAGGGTTCGGGTTAGGGTTAGGGTACGGGTTAGGGTTAGGGTTAGGGTTAGGGTTCCGGTTAGGGTTTGGGTTAGTGTTAGGGTTAGGGTTCGGGTTAGGGTTAGGTTTAGGGTTCGGGTTAGGGTTCGGGTTAGGGTTCGGGTTAGGGTTAGGGTTAGGGTTCGGGTTAGGGTTCGGGTTAGGTTTAGGGTTCGGGTTAGGTTTAGGGTTCGGGATAGGGTTCGGGTTCGGGTTAGGGTTCGGCTCTGTTAAGGGTTAGGGTTAGGGTTCGGGTTCGGGTTAGGGTTAGGGTTAGGGTTAGGGTTAGGTTTAGGGTTCGGGGTAGGGTTAGGTTTAGGGTTAGGGTTAGGGTTCGGGTAAGGGTTAGGGTTAGGGTTCGGGTTAGGGTTCGGGTTAGGGTTCGGGTAAGGGTTAGGGTTAGGATTAGGGTTAGGGTTCGGGTTAGGGTTAGGGTTCGGGTTAGCGTTAGGGTTCGGGTTAGGGTTAGGGTTTGGGTTCGGGTTCGGGTTCGGGTTATGGTTAGGGTGTGGGTTCGGTTTAGGGTTAGGGGTTAGGGTTCCGGTTAGGGTTAGGGTTAGGGTTCAGGTTAGGGTTAGGGTTCGGTTTAGGGTTAGGTTTAGGGTTCGGGTTAGGGTTAGGGTTAGGGTTCGGGTTAGGGTTAGGGTTCGGGTTCGGGTTAGGGTTAGGGTTCGGGTTCTGGTTAGGGTTCGGTTTTGGGTTAGGGTTTGGTTTAGGGTTAGGTTACGGTTAGGGTTCGGGTTAGGGTTAGTGTTCGGGTTCGGGTTCGGGTTAGGGTTAGGGTTCGGGTTAGGGTTAGGGTTCGGGTTAGGGTTAGGGTTAGGGTTCGTGTTAGGGTTAGGGTTAGGGTTAGGGTTAGGTTTAGGGTTCGTATTAGGGTTAGGGGTAGGGTTCGGGTTAGGGTTAGTGTTAAGGTTAGGGTTAGGGTTCGGGTTAGGGTTAGGGTTAGGGTTAGGGGTTAGTGTTAGTGTTAGGGTTCGGGTTAGGGTTAGGGTTAGGGTTCGGGTACGGGTCGGATTAGGGTTAGGATTCGGGTAAGGGGTTAGGGTTCGGGTTCGGGTTCGGGTTAGGGTTAGGGTTCCGGTTAGGTTTAGGGTTAGGGTTCGGTTTAGGGTTAGGGTTAGGGTTCGGTTTAGGGTTAGGGTTAGAGTTCGAGTTAGGGTTAGGGTTCCGGTTAGGTTTAGGGGTTAGGGTTAGGGTTAGGGTTAGGGTTAGGGTTAGGGTTCGGGTTAGGGTTAGGCTTAGGGTTAGGGTTAGGGTTCGGGTTAGGGTTATGGTTATGGTTTGGGATCGGGTTCGGGTTCGGGTTAGGGTTCGGGTTCGGGTTAGGGTTCGGGTCGGGTAGGGGTTATGGTTCGGGTTAGGGTTAGTGTTAGGGTTCGTGTTCGGGTTCGGGTTTGGGTTAGGTTTCGGGTTCGGGTTAGGGTTCGGGTTCGGGTTAGGGTTCGGGTGAGGGTTACGGTTAGTTTTATGGTTAGGGTTAGGGTTAGGGTTAGGGTTCGGGTTCGGGTTAGGGTTCGGGTTAGGGTTAGGGTTAGGGTTAGGGTTAAGGTTCGGGTTAGGGTTAGGGTTAGGGTTAGGGTTAGGGTTAGGGTTCGGATTAGGGTTAGGGGTAGGTTTCGGGTTAGGGTTCGGGTGAGGGTTACGGTTAGTTTTAGGGTTAGGGTTAGGGTTCGGGTTAGGGTTAGGGTTAGGGTTAGGGGTTAGGGTTAGGGTTAGGTTTCGGGTTAGGGTTCGGGTAAGGGTTCAGGTTAGGGTTCGGGTTATGGTTAGGGTTAGGGTTAGGGTTCGGGTTAGGTTTAGGGTTAGGGTTCGGGTTAGGGTTCGGGTTAGGGTTAGTGTTAGGTTTAGGGTTCGGTTTAGCTTTAGGGTTAGGGTTAGGGTTAGGGTTAGGGTTCAGGTTAGGGTTCGGGTTAAGGTTCCGGTTAGGGTTAGGGTTAGGGTTAGGGTTAGGGTTAGGGTTCGTGTTAGGTTTCGGGTAAGGGGTCGGGTTAGTTTTAGGGTTAGGGTTAGGGTTCGGGTTCGGGTTAGGGGTAGGGTTTGGGTTCGGGTTAGGGTTCGGGTTAGGGTTCGGGTTAGGGTTAGGGTTAGGGTTAGGGTTCGGGTTCGGGGTTAGGGTTAGGGTGAGGGTTCGGGTTAGGGTTCGGGTTAGGGTTAGGATTCGGGTATGAGCTTAGGGTTCGGTTTCGGGTTAGGGTTAGGGTTAGAGTTCCGGTTAGGGTTAGGGTTAGGGTTCGGGTTAGGATTAGGGTTAGGGTAAGGGTTAGGGTTCGGGTTAGGGTTAGGGTTAGGGTTCGGGATAGGGTTCGGGTTAAGTTTAGGGTTAGGGTTAGGGTTCGGGTTAGGGTTAGGGTACGGGTTAGGGTTAGGGTTAGAGTTAGGGTTCCGGTTAGGGTTTGGGTTAGGGTTAGGTTTAGGGTTCGGGTTAGGGTTAGGTTTAGGTTTCAGATTAGGGTTCGGGTTAGGGTTCGGGTTAGGGTTAGGGTTAGGGTTCGGGTTAGGTTCGGGTTAGGGTTAGGGTTCGGGTTAGGTTTAGGGTTCGTGTTACGGTTCTGGTTCGGGTTAGGGTTCGGGCTCTGTTAAGGGTTAGGGTTAGGGTTCGGGTTCGGGTTAGGGTTAGGGTTAGGGTTAGGGTTAGGGTTCGGGTTAGGGTTAGGTTTAGGGTTAGATTTAGGGTTCGGGTAAGGGTTAGCGTTAGGGTTCGGGTTAGGGTTAGGGTTAGGGTTCGGGTAAGGGTTAGGGTTAGGATTAGGGTTAGGGTACGGGTTAGGGTTAGGGTTCGGGTTAGGGTTAGGTTTCGGGTTAGGGTTAGGGTTAGGGTTCGGTTTCAGGTTTGGGTTAGGGTTAGGGTTCGGGTTCGGGTTAGGGTTAGGGGTTAGGGTTCCGGTTAGGGTTAGGGTTCGGGTTCGGGTTAGGGTTAGGGTTCCGGTTAGGGTTAGGGTTAGGGTTCGGTTTAGAGTTAGGGTTAGGTTTAGGGTTAGCGTTAGGGTTAGGGTTAGGGGTTAGGGTAAGGGTTAGGGTTAGGGTTAGGGTTAGGTTTAGGGTTAGGGTTCGGGTTAGGGTTAGGGTTAGTGTTCGAGTTAGGGTTAGGGTTCGGGTTAGTGTTAGGGTTTAGGGTTAGGGTTTGGGTTAGGGTTAGGGTTAGTGTTCGGGTTAGGGTTAGGGTTAGGGTTAGGTTTCGGGTTAGGGTTAGGGTTAGAGTTAGGTTTCGTGTTAGGGTTAGGGTTAGGGTTAGGGTTAGGATTAGGGTTAGGGTTCGGGTTAGGGTTAGGGTTATGGTTTGGGTTCGGTTTCGGGGTAAGGTTAGGGTTCGGGTTAGGGTTCGGGTTCGGGTTCGTGATAGGGGTTAGGGTTAGGGTTAGTGTTAGGGTTAGGGTTCGGGTTCGGGTTAGGGTTAGGGTTAGGGTTAGGGTTCGGGTTAGTGTTTGGGTTAGGGTTAGGGTTCGGGTTAGGGTTAGGGCTAGGGTTCGGGTTAGGGTTCCGGTTAGGGTTCGGGTTCGGGTTAGGGTTCGGTTTCGTCTTAGGGTTAGGGTTAGGGGTCGGAATAGGGTTAGGGTTAGGGTTAGGGTAAGGGTTAGGGTTCGGGTTAGGGTTCGGATTAGGGTTAGGGTTAGGGTTAGGGTTAGGTTTAGGGTTAGGTTTCGGGTTCGGGTTAGGGTTAGGGTTAGGGTTAGGGTTCGGGTTCGGGTTACATTTTAGGGTAGGTTTAGGGTTAGGGTTAGGGTTAGGTTTAGGGGTTAGGGTTAGGGTTAGGGTTAGGGTTAGTGTTAGGGTTCGGTTTAGGGTTAGGGTTAGGGTTAGGGTTAGGTTTAGGGTTAGGTTTAGGTTTCGGGTTAGGGTTCGGGTTCGGGTTAGGGTTAGGGTTCGGGTTAGGGTTAGGGTTAGGGTTAGGGCTCGGGTTAGTGTTAGGGTTAGGGTTAGGGTTAGGGTTCGGGTTAGGGTTAGGGTTAGGGTTCGGGTAAGGTTCGGGTTAGGGTTAGGATTCGGGTAAGGGGTTAGGGTTCGAGTTCTGGTTAGGGTTAGGGTTAGGGTTCCCGTTAGGGTTAGGGTTAGGGTTCGGGTAGAGTTAGGTTTAGGTTTAGGGTTAGGGTTAGGGTTCGGTTTAGGGTTAGGGTTAGGGTTCGGGTTAGGGTTAGGGTTCGGGTTCGGGTTAGGGTTAGAGTTCGGGTTCGGGTTAGGGTTCGGGTTTGGGTAAAGTTTTGGGTTAGGGTTAGGTTTACGGTTAGGGTTCGGGTTAGGGTTAGGGTTCGGGTTAAGGTTAGGGTTCGGGTTAGGTTTAGGTTAGGGTTCGGGTTCGGGTTAGGGTTAGGGTTAGCTTTAGGTTTCGGATTAGGGTTAGGGGTAGGGATCGGGTCAGGGTTCGGGTACGGGTTAGGGTTAGTGTTAAGGTTAGGGTTAGGGTTAGGGTTAGGGTTAGGGTTAGGGTTAGGGGTTAGGGTTAGGGTACGGGTTAGGGTTAGGGTTAGAGTTAGGGTTCCGGTTAGGGTTTGGGTTAGGGTTAGGGTTAGGGTTCGGGTTAGGGTTAGGTTTAGGTTTCGGGTTAGGGTTCGGGTTAGGGTTCGGGTTAGGGTTAGGGTTAGGGTTCGGGTTAGGGTCGGGATAGGGTTAGGGTTCGGGTTAGGTTTAGGGTTCGTGTTACGGTTCTGGTTCGGGTTAGGGTTCGGGCTCTGTTAAGGGTTAGGGTTAGGGTTCGGGTTCGGGTTAGGGTTAGGGTTAGGGTTAGGGTTAGGGTTCGGGTTAGGGTTAGGTTTAGGGTTAGATTTAGGGTTCGGGTAAGGGTTAGCGTTAGGGTTCGGGTTAGGGTTAGGGTTAGGGTTCGGGTAAGGGTTAGGGTTAGGATTAGGGTTAGGGTTCGGGTTAGGGTTAGGGTTCGGGTTAGGGTTAGGTTTCGGGTTAGGGTTAGGGTTAGGGTTCGGGTTCAGGTTCGGGTTAGGGTTAGGGTTCGGGTTCGGGTTAGGGTTAGGGGTTAGGGTTCCGGTTAGGGTTAGGGTTCGGGTTCGGGTTAGGGTTAGGGTTCCGGTTAGGGTTAGGGTTAGGGTTCGGTTTAGAGTTAGGGTTAGGTTTAGGGTTAGCGTTAGGGTTAGGGTTAGGGGTTAGGGTAAGGGTTAGGGTTAGGGTTAGGGTTAGGGTTAGGGTTCGGGTTAGGGTTAGGGTTAGTGTTCGAGTTAGGGTTAGGGTTCGGGTTAGGGTTAGGGTTTAGGGTTAGGGTTTGGGTTAGGGTTAGGGTTAGTGTTCGGGTTAGGGTTAGGGTTAGGGTTAGGTTTCGGGTTAGGGTTAGGGTTAGAGTTAGGTTTCGTGTTAGGGTTAGGGTTAGGGTTAGGGTTAGGATTAGGGTTAGGGTTCGGGTTAGGGTTAGGGTTATGGTTTGGGTTCGGTTTCGGGGTAAGGTTAGGGTTCGGGTTCGGGTTAGGGTTCGGGTTCGGGTTCGTGATAGGGGTTAGGGTTAGGGTTAGTGTTAGGGTTAGGGTTCGGGTTCGGGTTAGGGTTAGGGTTAGGGTTAGGGTTCGGGTTAGTGTTTGGGTTAGGGTTAGGGTTCGGGTTAGGGTTAGGGCTAGGGTTCGTGTTAGGGTTCCGGTTAGGGTTCAGGTTCGGTTTAGGGTTCGGTTTCGTCTTAGGGTTAGGGTTAGGGGTCGGAATAGGGTTAGGGTCAGGGTTAGGGTAAGGGTTAGGGTTCGGGTTAGGGTTCGGATTAGGGTTAGGGTTAGGGTTAGGGTTAGGTTTAGGGTTAGGTTTCGGGTTCGGGTTAGGGTTAGGGTTAGGTTTAGGGTTCGGGTTCGGGTTACATTTTAGGGTTAGGTTTAGAGTTAGGGTTAGGGTTAGGTTTAGGGGTTAGGGTTAGGGTTAGGGTTAGGGTTAGTGTTAGGGTTCGGGTTAGGGTTAGGGTTAGGGTTAGGGTTAGGTTTAGGGTTAGGTTTAGGTTTCGGGTTAGGGTTCGGGTTCGGGTTAGGGTTAGGGTTCGGGTTAGGGTTAGGGTTAGGGTTAGGGCTCGGGTTAGTGTTAGGGTTAGGGTTAGGGTTAGGGTTCGGGTTAGGGTTAGGGTTAGGGTTCGGGTAAGGTTCGGGTTAGGGTTAGGATTCGGGTAAGGGGTTAGGGTTCGAGTTCTGGTTAGGGTTAGGGTTAGGGTTCCCGTTAGGGTTAGGGTTAGGGTTCGGGTAGAGTTAGGTTTAGGTTTAGGGTTAGGGTTAGGGTTCGGTTTAGGGTTAGGGTTAGGGTTCGGGTTAGGGTTAGGGTTCGGGTTCGGGTTAGGGTTAGAGTTCGGGTTCGGGTTAGGGTTCGGGTTTGGGTAAGGTTTTGGGTTAGGGTTAGGTTTACGGTTAGGGTTCGGGTTAGGGTTAGTGTTCGGGTTAAGGTTAGGGTTCGGGTTAGGTTTAGGTTAGGGTTCGGGTTAGGGTTAGGGTTAGGGTTAGCTTTAGGTTTCGGATTAGGGTTAGGGGTAGGGATCGGGTCAGGGTTCGGGTACGGGTTAGGGTTAGTGTTAAGGTTAGGGTTAGGGTTAGGGTTAGGGTTAGGGTTAGGGTTAGGGGTTAGGGTTAGGGTTAGTGTTCGGGTTAGGTTTAGGGTTAGGGTTCGGGTAAGGTTCGGGTTAGGGTTAGGATTCGGGTAAGTGGTTAGGGTTCGGTTTCGGGTTAGGGTTAGGGTTAGGGTTCCGGTTAGGGTTAGGGTTAGGGTTCGGGTTAGAGTTAGGGTTAGGTTTAGGGTTAGGGTTAGGGTTCGGGTTAGGGTTAGGTTTAGGGTTCGGGTTAAGGTTAGGGTTAGGTTTCGTGTTACGGTTAGGGTTCGGGTTCGGGTTAGGGTTAGGTTTCGGGTTCGGGTTAGGGTTCGGGTTTGGGTTAGGGTTTGGTTTAGGGTTAGGGTTACGGTTAGGGTTCGGGTTAGGGTTAGTTTTCGGGTTCGGGTTCGGGTTAGGGTTAGGGTTCGGGTTAGGTTAGGGTTTGGGTTAGGGTTAGGATTAGGGTTCGGGTTAGGGTTAGGGTTAGAGTTTGGTTTAGGGTTCGGATTAGGGTTAGGGGTAGGGTTCGGGTCAGGGTTCGGGTTCGGGTTAGGGTTAGTGTTAAGGTTAGGGTTAGGGTTCGGGTTAGGGTTAGGGTTAGGTTTCGGGTAAGGTTCGGATTAAGGTTAGGTTTCGGGTAAGGGGTTAGGGTTCGGGTTCGGGTTCGGGTTAGGGTTAGGGTTCCGGTTAGGGTTAGGGTTAGGGTTCGGGTTAGAGTTAGGGTTAGGTTTAGGGTTAGGGTTAGGGTTCGGGTTAGGGTTAGGGTTAGTGTTCGGTTTAGGGTTAGGTTTAGGGTTCGAGTTAGGGTTAGGGTTCCGGTTAGGGTTAGGGGTTAGAGTTAGGGTTAGGGTTAGGGTTAGGGTTCGGGTTAGGGTTAGGGGTTAGGGTTCGGGTTAGGGTTAGGGTTAGGGTTCGTGTTCGGGTTCGGGTTTGGGTTAGGTTTCGTGTTCGGGTTAGGGTTCGGGTTCGGGTAGGGTTCGGGTTCGGCTTAGGGTTAGGTGTTAGTGTTCAGGTTAGGGGTAGGTTTAGGGTTCGGGTTAGGGTTCGGGTTAGGGTAAGGGTTAAGGTTGGTGTTAGGGTCAGGGTTAGGGTTAGGGTTAGGGTTCGGGTTCGGGTTAGGGTTAGGGTTCGGGTTAGGGTTAGGGTTCGGGTTAGGTTTAGGGTTAAGGTTCGGGTTAGGGTTAGGGTTAGGGTTAGGGTTAGGTTTCGGATTAGGGTTAGGGGTAGGTTTCGGGTTAGGGTTCGGGTGAGGGTTACGGTTAGTTTTAGGGTTAGGGTTAGGGTTCGGGTTAGGGTTAGGGTTAGGGTTAGGGTTAGGTGTTAGGGTTAGGGTTAGGTTTCGGGTTAGGGTTCGGGTTAGGGTTCGGGTTAGGGTTCGGGTATGGTTAGGGTTAGGGTTAGTGTTCGGGTTAGGTTTAGGGTTAGGGTTCGGGTTAGGGATCGGGTTAGGGTTAGTGTTAGTGTTAGGGTTCGGTTTAGCTTTAAGGTTAGGGTTAGGGTTAGGGTTAGGGTTCAGGTTAGGGTTCGGGTTAAGGTTCCGGTTAGGGTTAGGGTTAGGGTTAGGGTTAGGGTTCGTGTTAGGGTTCGGGTAAGGGGTCGGGTTAGTTTTAGGGTTACGGTTAGGGTTCGGGTTCGGGGTTAGGGTTAGGTTTAGGGTTAGGGTTAGGGTTAGGGTTAGGGTTAGGGTTCGGGTTAGGGTTCGGGTTAGGGTTAGGGTTAGGGTTCGGGTTCCGGTTAGGGTTAGGGTTCTGGTTAGGGTTCAGGTTAAGGTTAGGGTTAGGGTTTGGGTTCGGGTTAGGGTTAGGGTACGGGTTAGGGTTAGGGTTAGGGTTAGGGTTCCGGTTAGGGTTTGGGTTAGTGTTAGGGTTAGGGTTCGGGTTAGGGTTAGGTTTAGGGTTCGGGTTAGGGTTCGGGTTAGGGTTCGGGTTAGGGTTAGGGTTCGGGTTAGGGTTCGGGTTAGGTTTAGGGTTCGGGTTAGGTTTAGGGTTCGGGATAGGGTTCGGGTTCGGGTTAGGGTTCGGCTCTGTTAAGGGTTAGGGTTAGGGTTCGGGTTCGGGTTAGGGTTAGGGTTAGGGTTAGGGTTAGGGTTAGGTTTAGGGTTCGGGGTAGGGTTAGGTTTAGGGTTAGGGTTAGGGTTCGGGTAAGGGTTAGGGTTAGGGTTCGGGTTAGGGTTCGGGTTAGGGTTCGGGTAAGGGTTAGGGTTAGGATTAGGGTTAGGGTTCGGGTTAGGGTTAGGGTTCGGGTTAGCGTTAGGGTTCGGGTTAGGGTTAGGGTTTGGGTTCGGGTTCGGGTTCGGGTTATGGTTAGGGTGTGGGTTCGGTTTAGGGTTAGGGGTTAGGGTTCCGGTTAGGGTTAGGGTTAGGGTTCAGGTTAGGGTTAGGGTTCGGTTTAGGGTTAGGTTTAGGGTTCGGGTTAGGGTTAGGGTTAGGGTTCGGGTTAGGGTTAGGGTTCGGGTTCGGGTTAGGGTTAGGGTTCGGGTTCTGGTTAGGGTTCGGTTTTGGGTTAGGGTTTGGTTTAGGGTTAGGTTACGGTTAGGGTTCGGGTTAGGGTTAGTGTTCGGGTTCGGGTTCGGGTTAGGGTTAGGGTTCGGGTTAGGGTTAGGGTTCGGGTTAGGGTTAGGGTTAGGGTTCGTGTTAGGGTTAGGGTTAGGGTTAGGGTTAGGTTTAGGGTTCGTATTAGGGTTAGGGGTAGGGTTCGGGTTAGGGTTAGTGTTAAGGTTAGGGTTAGGGTTCGGGTTAGGGTTAGGGTTAGGGTTCGGGTTAGGGTTCGGGTTAGGGTTAGTGTTAGGTTTAGGGTTCGGTTTAGCTTTAGGGTTAGGGTTAGGGTTAGGGTTAGGGTTCAGGTTAGGGTTCGGGTTAAGGTTCCGGTTAGGGTTAGGGTTAGGGTTAGGGTTAGGGTTAGGGTTCGTGTTAGGTTTCGGGTAAGGGGTCGGGTTAGTTTTAGGGTTAGGGTTAGGGTTCGGGTTCGGGTTAGGGGTAGGGTTTGGGTTCGGGTTAGGGTTCGGGTTAGGGTTCGGGTTAGGGTTAGGGTTAGGGTTAGGGTTCGGGTTCGGGGTTAGGGTTAGGGTGAGGGTTCGGGTTAGGGTTCGGGTTAGGGTTAGGATTCGGGTATGAGCTTAGGGTTCGGTTTCGGGTTAGGGTTAGGGTTAGAGTTCCGGTTAGGGTTAGGGTTAGGGTTCGGGTTAGGATTAGGGTTAGGGTAAGGGTTAGGGTTCGGGTTAGGGTTAGGGTTAGGGTTCGGGATAGGGTTCGGGTTAAGTTTAGGGTTAGGGTTAGGGTTCGGGTTAGGGTTAGGGTACGGGTTAGGGTTAGGGTTAGAGTTAGGGTTCCGGTTAGGGTTTGGGTTAGGGTTAGGTTTAGGGTTCGGGTTAGGGTTAGGTTTAGGTTTCGGATTAGGGTTCGGGTTAGGGTTCGGGTTAGGGTTAGGGTTAGGGTTCGGGTTAGGTTCGGGTTAGGGTTAGGGTTCGGGTTAGGTTTAGGGTTCGTGTTACGGTTCTGGTTCGGGTTAGGGTTCGGGCTCTGTTAAGGGTTAGGGTTAGGGTTCGGGTTCGGGTTAGGGTTAGGGTTAGGGTTAGGGTTAGGGTTCGGGTTAGGGTTAGGTTTAGGGTTAGATTTAGGGTTCGGGTAAGGGTTAGCGTTAGGGTTCGGGTTAGGGTTAGGGTTAGGGTTCGGGTTAGGGTTAGGGTTCGGGTTAGGGTTAGGTTTCGGGTTAGGGTTAGGGTTAGGGTTCGGGTTCAGGTTCGGGTTAGGGTTAGGGTTCGGGTTCGGGTTAGGGTTAGGGGTTAGGGTTCCGGTTAGGGTTAGGGTTCGGGTTCGGGTTAGGGTTAGGGTTCCGGTTAGTGTTAGGGTTAGGGTTCGGTTTAGAGTTAGGGTTAGGTTTAGGGTTAGAGTTAGGGTTAGGGTTAGGGGTTAGGGTAAGGGTTAGGGTTAGGGTTAGGGTTAGGGTTAGGGTTAGGGTTCGGGTTAGGGTTAGGGTTAGTGTTCGAGTTAGGGTTAGGGTTCGGGTTAGGGTTAGGGTTTAGGGTTAGGGTTTGGGTTAGGGTTAGGGTTAGTGTTCGGGTTAGGGTTAGGGTTAGGGTTAGGTTTCGGGTTAGGGTTAGGGTTAGAGTTAGGTTTCGTGTTAGGGTTAGGGTTAGGGTTAGGGTTAGGATTAGGGTTAGGGTTCGGGTTAGGGTTAGGGTTATGGTTTGGGTTCGGTTTCGGGGTAAGGTTAGGGTTCGGGTTCGGGTTAGGGTTCGGGTTCGGGTTCGTGATAGGGGTTAGGGTTAGGGTTAGTGTTAGGGTTAGGGTTCGGGTTCGGGTTAGGGTTAGGGTTAGGGTTAGGGTTCGGGTTAGTGTTTGGGTTAGGGTTAGGGTTCGGGTTAGGGTTAGGGCTAGGGTTCGGGTTAGGGTTCCGGTTAGGGTTCGGGTTCGGGTTAGGGTTCGGTTTCGTCTTAGGGTTAGGGTTAGGGGTCGGAATAGGGTTAGGGTTAGGGTTAGGGTAAGGGTTAGGGTTCGGGTTAGGGTTCGGATTAGGGTTAGGGTTAGGGTTAGGGTTAGGTTTAGGGTTAGGTTTCGGGTTCGGGTTAGGGTTAGGGTTAGGGTTAGGGTTCGGGTTCGGGTTACATTTTAGGGTTAGGTTTAGGGTTAGGGTTAGGGTTAGGTTTAGGGGTTAGGGTTAGGGTTAGGGTTAGGGTTAGTGTTAGGGTTCGGGTTAGGGTTAGGGTTAGGGTTAGGGTTAGGTTTAGGGTTAGGTTTAGGTTTCGGGTTAGGGTTCGGGTTCGGGTTAGGGTTAGGGTTCGGGTTAGGGTTAGGGTTAGGGTTAGGGCTCGGGTTAGTGTTAGGGTTAGGGTTAGGGTTAGGGTTCGGGTTAGGGTTAGGGTTAGGGTTCGGGTAAGGTTCGGGTTAGGGTTAGGATTCGGGTAAGGGGTTAGGGTTCGAGTTCTGGTTAGGGTTAGGGTTAGGGTTCCCGTTAGGGTTAGGGTTAGGGTTCGGGTAGAGTTAGGTTTAGGTTTAGGGTTAGGGTTAGGGTTCGGTTTAGGGTTAGGGGTAGGTTTCGGGTTAGGGTTCGGGTGAGGGTTACGGTTAGTTTTAGGGTTAGGGTTAGGGTTCGGGTTAGGGTTAGGGTTAGGGTTAGGGGTTAGGGTTAGGGTTAGGTTTCGGGTTAGGGTTCGGGTAAGGGTTCGGGTTAGGGTTCGGGTTATGGTTAGGGTTAGGGTTAGGGTTCGGGTTAGGTTTAGGGTTAGGGTTCGGGTTAGGGTTCGGGTTAGGGTTAGTGTTAGGTTTAGGGTTCGGTTTAGCTTTAGGGTTAGGGTTAGGGTTAGGGTTAGGGTTCAGGTTAGGGTTCGGGTTAAGGTTCCGGTTAGGGTTAGGGTTAGGGTTAGGGTTAGGGTTAGGGTTCGTGTTAGGTTTCGGGTAAGGGGTCGGGTTAGTTTTAGGGTTAGGGTTAGGGTTCGGGTTCGGGTTAGGGGTAGGGTTTGGGTTCGGGTTAGGGTTCGGGTTAGGGTTCGGGTTAGGGTTAGGGTTAGGGTTAGGGTTCGGGTTCGGGGTTAGGGTTAGGGTGAGGGTTCGGGTTAGGGTTCGGGTTAGGGTTAGGATTCGGGTATGAGCTTAGGGTTCGGTTTCGGGTTAGGGTTAGGGTTAGAGTTCCGGTTAGGGTTAGGGTTAGGGTTCGGGTTAGGATTAGGGTTAGGGTAAGGGTTAGGGTTCGGGTTAGGGTTAGGGTTAGGGTTCGGGATAGGGTTCGGGTTAAGTTTAGGGTTAGGGTTAGGGTTCGGGTTAGGGTTAGGGTACGGGTTAGGGTTAGGGTTAGAGTTAGGGTTCCGGTTAGGGTTTGGGTTAGGGTTAGGTTTAGGGTTCGGGTTAGGGTTAGGTTTAGGTTTCGGATTAGGGTTCGGGTTAGGGTTCGGGTTAGGGTTAGGGTTAGGGTTCGGGTTAGGTTCGGGTTAGGGTTAGGGTTCGGTTTAGGTTTAGGGTTCGTGTTACGGTTCTGGTTCGGGTTAGGGTTCGGGCTCTGTTAAGGGTTAGGGTTAGGGTTCGGGTTCGGGTTAGGTTTAGGGTTAGGTTTAGGGTTAGGGTTCGGGTTAGGGTTAGGTTTAGGGTTAGATTTAGGGTTCGGGTAAGGGTTAGCGTTAGGGTTCGGGTTAGGGTTAGGGTTAGGGTTCGGGTTAGGGTTAGGGTTCGGGTTAGGGTTAGGTTTCGGGTTAGGGTTAGGGTTAGGGTTCGGGTTCAGGTTCGGGTTAGGGTTAGGGTTCGGGTTCGGGTTAGGGTTAGGGGTTAGGGTTCCGGTTAGGGTTAGGGTTCGGGTTCGGGTTAGGGTTAGGGTTCCGGTTAGGGTTAGGGTTAGGGTTCGGTTTAGAGTTAGGGTTAGGTTTAGGGTTAGCGTTAGGGTTAGGGTTAGGGGTTAGGGTAAGGGTTAGGGTTAGGGTTAGGGTTAGGGGTAGGGTTAGGGTTCGGGTTAGGGTTAGGGTTAGTGTTCGAGTTAGGGTTAGGGTTCGGGTTAGGGTTAGGGTTTAGGGTTAGGGTTTGGGTTAGGGTTAGGGTTAGTGTTCGGGTTAGGGTTAGGGTTAGGGTTGGGTTTCGGGTTAGGGTTAGGGTTAGAGTTAGGTTTCGTGTTAGGGTTAGGGTTAGGGTTAGGGTTAGGATTAGGGTTAGGGTTCGGGTTAGGGTTAGGGTTATGGTTTGGGTTCGGTTTCGGGGTAAGGTTAGGGTTCGGGTTCGGTTTAGGGTTCGGGTTCGGGTTCGTGATAGGGGTTAGGGTTAGGGTTAGTGTTAGGGTTAGGGTTCGGGTTCGGGTTAGGGTTAGGGTTAGGGTTAGGGTTCGGGTTAGTGTTTGGGTTAGGGTTAGGGTTCGGGTTAGGGTTAGGGCTAGGGTTCGGGTTAGGGTTCCGGTTAGGGTTCGGGTTCGGGTTAGGGTTCGGTTTCGTCTTAGGGTTAGGGTTAGGGGTCGGAATAGGGTTAGGGTTAGGGTTAGGGTAAGGGTTAGGGTTCGGGTTAGGGTTCGGATTAGGGTTAGGGTTAGGGTTAGGGTTAGGTTTAGGGTTAGGTTTCGGGTTCGGGTTATGGTTAGGGTTAGGGTTAGGGTTCGGGTTCGGGTTACATTTTAGGGTTAGGTTTAGGGTTAGGGTTAGGGTTAGGTTTAGGGGTTAGGGTTAGGGTTAGGGTTAGGGTTAGTGTTAGGGTTCGGGTTAGGGTTAGGGTTAGGGTTAGGGTTAGGTTTAGGGTTAGGTTTAGGTTTCGGGTTAGGGTTCGGGTTCGGGTTAGGGTTAGGGTTCGGGTTAGGGTTAGGGTTAGGGTTAGGGCTCGGGTTAGTGTTAGGGTTAGGGTTAGGGTTAGGGTTCGGGTTAGGGTTAGGGTTAGGGTTCGGGTAAGGTTCGGGTTAGGGTTAGGATTCGGGTAAGGGTTTAGGGTTCGAGTTCTGGTTAGGGTTAGGGTTAGGGTTCCCGTTAGGGTTAGGGTTAGGGTTCGGGTAGAGTTAGGTTTAGGTTTAGGGTTAGGGTTAGGGTTCGGTTTAGGGTTAGGGTTAGGGTTCGGGTTAGGGTTAGGGTTCGGGTTCGGGTTAGGGTTAGAGTTCGGGTTCGGGTTAGGGTTCGGGTTTGGGTAAAGTTTTGGGTTAGGGTTAGGTTTACGGTTAGGGTTCGGGTTAGGGTTAGGGTTCGGGTTAAGGTTAGGGTTCGGGTTAGGTTTAGGTTAGGGTTCGGGTTAGGGTTAGGGTTAGGGTTAGCTTTAGGTTTCGGATTAGGGTTAGGGGTAGGGATCGGGTCAGGGTTCGGGTACGGGTTAGGGTTAGTGTTAAGGTTAGGGTTAGGGTTAGGGTTAGGGTTAGGGTTAGGGTTAGGGGTTAGGGTTAGGGTACGGGTTAGGGTTAGGGTTAGAGTTAGGGTTCCGGTTAGGGTTTGTGTTAGGGTTAGGTTTAGGGTTCGGGTTAGGGTTAGGTTTAGGTTTCGGGTTAGGGTTCGGGTTAGGGTTCGGGTTAGGGTTAGGGTTAGGGTTCGGGTTAGGGTCGGGTTAGGGTTAGGGTTCGGGTTAGGTTTAGGGTTCGTGTTACGGTTCTGGTTCGGGTTAGGGTTCGGGCTCTGTTAAGGGTTAGGGTTAGGGTTCGGGTTCGGGTTAGGGTTAGGGTTAGGGTTAGGGTTAGGGTTCGGGTTAGGGTTAGGTTTAGGGTTAGATTTAGGGTTCGGGTAAGGGTTAGCGTTAGGGTTCGGGTTAGGGTTAGGGTTAGGGTTCGGGTAAGGGTTAGGGTTAGGATTAGGGTTAGGGTTAGGGTTAGGGTTCGGGTTAGGGTTAGGTTTCGGGTTAGGGTTAGGGTTAGGGTTCGGGTTCAGGTTCGGGTTAGGGTTAGGGTTCGGGTTCGGGTTAGGGTTAGGGGTTAGGGTTCCGGTTAGGGTTAGGGTTCGGGTTCGGGTTAGGGTTAGGGTTCCGGTTAGGGTTAGGGTTAGGGTTCGGTTTAGAGTTAGGGTTAGGTTTAGGGTTAGCGTTAGGGTTAGGGTTAGGGGTTAGGGTAAGGGTTAGGGTTAGGGTTAGGGTTAGGGTTAGGGTTCGGGTTAGGGTTAGGGTTAGTGTTCGAGTTAGGGTTAGGGTTCGGGTTAGGGTTAGGGTTTAGGGTTAGGGTTTGGGTTAGGGTTAGGGTTAGTGTTCGGGTTAGGGTTAGGGTTAGGGTTAGGTTTCGGGTTAGGGTTAGGGTTAGAGTTAGGTTTCGTGTTAGGGTTAGGTTTAGGGTTAGGGTTAGGATTAGGGTTAGGGTTCGGGTTAGGGTTAGGGTTATGGTTTGGGTTCGGTTTCGGGGTAAGGTTAGGGTTCGGGTTCGGGTTAGGGTTCCGGTTCGGGTTCGTGATAGGGGTTAGGGTTAGGGTTAGTGTTAGGGTTAGGGTTCGGGTTCGGGTTAGGGTTAGGGTTAGGGTTAGGGTTCGGGTTAGTGTTTGGGTTAGGGTTAGGGTTCGGGTTAGGGTTAGGGCTAGGGTTCGGGTTAGGGTTCCGGTTAGGGTTCGGGTTCGGTTTAGGGTTCGGTTTCGTCTTAGGGTTAGGGTTAGGGGTCGGAATAGGGTTAGGGTTAGGGTTAGGGTAAGGGTTAGGGTTCGGGTTAGGGTTCGGATTAGGGTTAGGGTTAGGGTTAGGGTTAGGTTTAGGGTTAGGTTTCGGGTTCGGGTTAGGGTTAGGGTTAGGGTTAGGGTTCGGGTTCGGGTTACATTTTAGGGTTAGGTTTAGGGTTAGGGTTAGGGTTAGGTTTAGGGGTTAGGGTTAGGGTTAGGGTTAGGGTTAGTGTTAGGGTTCGGGTTAGGGTTAGGGTTAGGGTTAGGGTTAGGTTTAGGGTTAGGTTTAGGTTTCGGGTTAGGGTTCGGGTTCGGGTTAGGGTTAGGGTTCGGGTTAGGGTTAGGGTTAGGGTTAGGGCTCGGGTTAGTGTTAGGGTTAGGGTTAGGGTTAGGGTTCGGGTTAGGGTTAGGTTTAGGGTTCGGGTAAGGTTCGGGTTAGGGTTAGGATTCGGGTAAGTGGTTAGGGTTCGAGTTCTGGTTAGGGTTAGGGTTAGGGTTCCCGTTAGGGTTAGGGTTAGGGTTCGGGTAGAGTTAGGTTTAGGTTTAGGGTTAGGGTTAGGGTTCGGTTTAGGGTTAGGGTTAGGGTTCGGGTTAGGGTTAGGGTTCGGGTTCGGGTTAGGGTTAGAGTTCGGGTTCGGGTTAGGGTTCGGGTTTGGGTAAGGTTTTGGGTTAGGGTTAGGTTTACGGTTAGGGTTCGGGTTAGGGTTAGGGTTCGGGTTAAGGTTAGGGTTCGGGTTAGGTTTAGGTTAGGGTTCGGGTTAGGGTTAGGGTTAGGGTTAGCTTTAGGTTTCGGATTAGGGTTAGGGGTAGGGATCGGGTCAGGGTTCGGTTACGGGTTAGGGTTAGTGTTAAGGTTAGGGTTAGTGTTAGGGTTAGGGTTAGGGTTAGGGTTAGGGGTTAGGGTTAGGGTTAGTGTTCGGGTTAGGTTTAGGGTTAGGGTTCGGGTAAGGTTCGGGTTAGGGTTAGGATTCGGGTAAGTGGTTAGGGTTCGGTTTCGGGTTAGGGTTAGGGTTAGGGTTCCGGTTAGGGTTAGGGTTAGGGTTCGGGTTAGAGTTAGGGTTAGGTTTAGGGTTAGGGTTAGGGTTCGGGTTAGGGTTAGGTTTAGGGTTCGGGTTAAGGTTAGGGTTAGGTTTCGTGTTACGGTTAGGGTTCGGGTTCGGGTTAGGGTTAGGTTTCGGGTTCGGGTTAGGGTTCGGGTTTGGGTTAGGTTTTGGTTTAGGGTTAGGGTTACGGTTAGGGTTCGGGTTAGGGTTAGTTTTCGGGTTCGGGTTCGGGTTAGGGTTCGGGTTCGGGTTAGGGTTAGGGTTTGGGTTAGGGTTAGGATTAGGGTTCGGGTTAGGGTTAGGGTTAGGGTTAGGTTTAGGGTTCGGATTAGGGTTAGGGGTAGGGTTTGGGTCAGGTTTCGGGTTCGGGTTAGGGCTAGTGTTAAGGTTAGGGTGAGGGTTCGGGTTAGGGTTAGGGTTAGGGTTAGGGGTTAGGGTTATGGTTAGGGTTCGGGTTAGGGTTAGGGTTAGGTTTCGGGTAAGGTTCGGATTAGGGTTAGGATTCGGGTAAGGGGTTAGGGTTCGGGTTCGGGTTCGGGTTAGGGTTAGGGTTCCGGTTAGGGTTAGGGTTCGGGTTAGGGTTAGGGTTAGGGTTCGTTTTAGGATTAGGGTTAGGGTTCGAGTTAGGGTTAGGGTTCCGGTTAGGGTTAGGGGTTAGGGTTAGGGTTAGGGTTAGGGTTAGGGTTAGGGTTCGGGTTAGGGTTAGGGTTAGGGTTAGGGTTAGGGTTAGGGTTCGGGTTAGGTTTAGGCTTAGGGTTAGGGTTAGGGTTCGGGTTAGGGTTAGGGTTATGGTTTGGGTTCGGGTTCGGGTTTGGGTTAGGGTTCGGGTTCGGGTTAGGGTTCGGGTTCGGGTTAGGGGTTATGGTTCGGGTTAGGGTTAGTGTTAGTGTTCGTGTTCGGGTTCGGGTTTGGGTTAGGTTTCGGGTTCGGGTTAGGGTTCGGGTTCGGGTTAGGGTTCGGGTTCGGGTTAGGGTTAGGTGTTAGTGTTCAGGTTAGGGGTAGGGTTAGGTTTCGGGTTAGGGTTCGGGTTAGGGTTAGGGTTAAGTTTGGCGTTAGGGTTAGGGTTACGGTTAGGGTTAGGGTTAGGGTTCGGGTTAGGGTTAGGGTTCGTGTTAGGGTTAGGGTTCGGATTAGGGTTAGGGTTAGGGTTCGGGTTAGGGTTCGGGTTAAGGTTAGGGTTAGTGTTAGGGTTCGGGTTAGGGTTAGGGTTCGGGTTAGGGTTAGGGTTAGGGTTCGGGTTAGGGTTCGGGTTATGGTTAGGGTTAGGTTTAGGGTTCGGGTTAGGTTTAGGGTTAGGGTTCGGGTTAGGGTCGGGTTAGGGTTAGTGTTAGGGTTAGGTTTCGGTTTAGCTTTAGGGTTAGGGTTAGGGTTTGGGTTAGGGTTCAGGTTAGGGTTCGGTTTAAGGTTCCGGTTAGGGTCAGGGTTAGGGTTAGGGTTAGGGTTCGTGTTAGGGTTCGGGTAAGGGGTCGGTTTAGTTTTAGGGTTAGGGTTAGGGTTCGGGATCGGGTTAGGGGTAGGGTTTGGGTTCGGGTTAGGGTTCGGGTTAGGATTCGGCTTAGGGTTAGGGTTAGGGTTAGGGTTCGGGTTCGGGGTTAGGGTTAGGGTTAGGGTTCGGGTTAGGTTTCGGGTTAGGGTTAGGATTCGGGTATGAGCTTAGGGTTCGGTTTCGGGTTAGGGTTAGGGTTAGAGTTCCGGTTAGGGTTAGGGTTAGGGTTCGGGTTAGGATTAGGGTTAGGGTTAGGGTTAGGGTTCGGGTTAGGGTTAGGGTTAGGGTTCGGGTTAGGGTTCGGGTTAAAGTTAGGGTTAGGGTTAGGGTTCGGGTTAGTGTTAGGGTACGGGTTAGGGTTAGGGTTAGGGTTCCGGTTAGGGTTTGGGTTAGGGTTAGGGTTAGGGTTCGGGTTAGGGTTAGGTTTAGGGTTCGGGTTAGGGTTCGGGTTAGGGTTCGGGTTCGGGTTAGGGTTAGGGTTCGGGTTAGGGTTCGGTTTAGGGTTAGGGTTCGGGTTAGGTTTAGGGTTCGGTTTAGGGTTCGGGTTCGGGTTAGGGTTCGGGCTCTGTTAAGAGTTAGGGTTAGGGTTCGGGTTCGGGTTAGGGTTAGCGTTAGGGTTAGGGTTAGGGTTCGGGTTAGGGTTAGGTTTAGGGTTAGGGTTAGGGTTCGGGTAAGGGTTAGGGTTAGGGTTCGGGTTAGGGTTCGGGTTAGGGTTCGGGTAAGGGTTAGGTTTAGGATTAGGGTTAGGGTTCGGGTTAGGGTTAGGGTTCGGGTTAGGGTTAGGGTTCGGATTAGGGTTAGGGTTAGGGTTCGGGTTAGGGTTCGGGTTAGGGTTAGGGTTCGGGTTAGGTTTAGGGTTCGGGTTAGGGTTCGGGTTCTGGTTAGGGTTCGGGCTCTGTTAAGAGTTAGGGTTAGGGTTCGGGTTCGGGTTAGGGTTAGGGTTAGGGTTAGGGTTAGGGTTCGGGTTAGGGTTAGGTTTAGGGTTAGGGTTAGGGTTCGGGTAAGGGTTAGGGTTAGGGTTCGGGTTAGGGTTCGGGTTAGGGTTCGGGTAAGGGTTAGGTTTAGGGTTAGGGTTAGGGTTCGGGTTAGGGTTAGGGTTCGGGTTAGGGTTAGGGTTCGGATTAGGGTTAGGGTTAGGGTTCGGGTTCGGTTTCGGGTTAGGGTTCGGGTTCGGGTTAGGGTTAGGGGTTAGGGTTCCGGTTAGATTTAGGGTTAGGGTTCGTGTTAGGGTTCGGGTTAGGGTTAGGTTTAGGGTTCGGGTTAGGGTTAGGGTTAGGGTTCGGGTGAGGGTTAGGGTTCGGGTTCGGGTTAGGGTTAGGGTTCGGGTTCGGGTTAGGTTTCGGTTTTGGGTTAGGGTTTGGTTTAGGGTTAGGGTTACGGTTAGGGTTCGCGTTAGGGTTAGTGTTCAGGTTCGGGTTCGGGTTAGGGTTAGGGTTCGGGTTCGGGTTAGGGTTCGGGTTAGGGTTAGGGTGAGGGTTCGGGTTAGGGTTAGGGTTAGGGTTAGGTTTAGGGTTCGTATTAGGGTTAGGGGTAGGGTTCGTGTTAGGGTTAGTGTTAAGGTTAGGGTTAGGGTTCGGGTTAGGGTTAGGGTTAGGGTTAGGGGTTAGTGCTAGTGTTAGGGTTCGGGTTAGGGTTAGGTTAGGGTTCGGGTAAGGTTCGGATTAGGGTTAGGATTCGGCTAAGGGGTTAGGGTTCGGGTTCGGGTTCGGGTTAGGGTTAGGGTTCGGTTTAGAGTTAGGGTTAGGTTTACGTTTAGGGTTAGGGTTCGGGTTAGGGTTAGGGTTCGTGTTAGGGTTAGTGTTAGGGTTAGAGTTAGGTTTAGGGTTAGGGTTCAGGTTAGGCTTAGGGTTAGGGTTAGGGTTAGGGTTCGGATTAGGGTTAGGTTTAGGGTTAGGATTAGGTTTCGGGTTAGGGTTAGGGGTTAGGTTTAGGGTTAGGGTTCGGGTTAGGGGTAGGGTTAGGGTTCGGGTTAGGGTTCGGGTTAGGGTTAGGGTTAAGTTTGGGGTTAGGGATAGGGTTAGGGTTAGGGTTAGGTTTAGGGTTCGGGTTCTGGTTAGGGTTAGGGTTCTGGTTAGGGTTACGGTTCGGGTTAGTGTTAGGGTTAGGTTTCGCGTTAGGGTTAGGGTTAGGGTTAGGGTTAGTGTTCGGATGAGAGTTAGGGGTAGGGTTCGGGTTAGGGTTCGGGTTATGGTTACGGTTAGTGTTAGGGTTAGGGTTAGGGTTCGGGTTAGGGTTAGGGCTAGAGTTAGGGTTAGGGGTTAGGGTTAGGGTTAGGGTTCGGGTTAGGGTTAGGGTTAGGGTTCGGTTTAGGGTTCGGTTTATGTTTAGGGTTAGGGTTAGGGTTCGGGTTAGGTTTAGTGTTAGGTTTCGGGTTAGGGTTCGGTTTAGGGTTAGTGTTAGGGTTAGGGTTCGGGTTAGGGTTAGAGTTAGGGCTAGGGTTAGGGTTAGGGTTCAGGTTAGGGTTCGGGTTAAGGTTCGGGTTCGGGTTAGGTTTAGGTTTAGGGTTAGGTTTCGTGTTAGGGTTCGGGTTAGGGGTCGGGTTAGTTTTAGGGTTAGGGTTAGGGTTCGGGTTCGGGTTAGGGGTAGGGTTTGGGTTCGGGTTAGGGTTCGGGTTAGGGTTCGTGTTAGGGTTAGGGTTAGGGTTAGGGTTCGGGTTCGGGGTTAGGGTTAGTGTTAGTGTTCGGGTTAGAGTTAGGATTCGGGTATGAGCTTAGGGTTCGGGTTCGGGTTAGGGTTAGGGTTAGGGTTCCGGTTAGGGTTAGGGTTAGGGTTCGGTTTAGGATTAGTGTTAGGGTTAGTGTTCGGGTTAGGGTTCGGGTTAGGGTAAGGGTTAGGGTTCGGGTTAGGGTTCGGGTTAGGGTTAGGGATCGGGTTAGGTTTAGGGTTCGGGATAGGGTTCGGGTTCGGGTTAGGTTTTGGGCTCTGTTAAGGGTTAGGGTTAGGGTTCGGGTTCGGTTTAGTGTTAGGGTTAGGGTTAGGGTTAGGGTTCGGGTTAGGGTTAGGTTTAGGGTTAGGTTTAGGGTTCGGGTAAGGGTTAGGGTTAGGGTTCGGGTTAGGGTTCAGGTTAGGGTTCGGGTTAGGATTCGGGTTAGGGTTCAGGTTAGGGTTAGGGTTAAGGTTCGGGTTAGGGTTCGGGTTAG
>JAVLSZ010000035.1:2975000-2977500 GCA_032313775.1 Urocyon cinereoargenteus
TTAGGTTAGGGTTCGGGTTAGGGTTAGGGTTAGGGTTAGGGTTAGGTTTAGGTTTCGGATTAGGGTTAGGGGTAGGGTTCGGGTGCGGGTTCGGGTTCGGGTTAGGGTTAGTGTTAAGGTTAGGGTTAGGGTTCGAGTGAGGGTTAGGGTTATGGTTAGGGTTAGGGGTTAGTGTTAGTGTTAGGGTACGGGTTCGGGTTAGGGTTAGGGTTCGGGTAAGGTTCGGGTTAGGGTTAGTATTCGGGTAAGGGGTTAGGGTTCGGTTTAGTGTTAGGGTTAGGGTTAGGGTTCCGGTTAGGGTTAGGGTTCGGGTTAGAGTTAGGGTTAGGTTTAGGGTTAGGGTTAGGGTTCGGGTTAGGGTTAGGGTTAGGGTTCGGGTTCGGGTTAGGGTTCGGGTTCGGGTTATGGTTAGGGTTCGGGTTCGGTTTAGGGTTCGGGTTTGGGTTAGGGTTTGTGTTAGGGTTAGTTTTACGGTTAGCGTTTGGGTTAGGGTTAGTGTTCGAGTTAGGGTTAGGGTTCGGGTTAGGGTTAGGGGTTAGGGTTAGGGTTTGGGTTAGGGTTAGGTTTAGTGTTCGGGTTAGGGTTAGGGTTAGGTTTCGGGTTAGGGTTAGGGTTAGGGTTAGGGTTAGGGTTCGGGTTAGGGTTAGGGTTATGGTTTGGGTTCGGTTTCGGGGTAAGGTTAGGGTTCGGTTTCGGGTTAGGGTTCGGGTTCGGGTTCGTGATAGGGGTTAGGGTTAGGGTTAGTGTTAGAGTTAGGGTTCGGGTTCGGGTTAGGTTTAGGGTTAGGGTTAGGGTTCGGGTTAGGGTTTGGGTTAGGGTTAGGGTTAGGGTTCGGGTTAGGGTTAGGGCTATGGTTCGGGTTAGGGTTCGGGTTAGGGTTCGGGTTCGGGTTAGGGTTCGGGTTCGGGTTAGGGTTAGGGTTAGGGTTCGGATTAGGGTTAGGGTTAGGGTTAGGGTAAGGGTTAGAGTTCGGGTAGGGTTCTGGTTAGGGTTAGGTTTAGGGTTAGGGTTAGGGTTAGGTTTAGGGTTAGGGTTCGGGTTCGGGTTATGGTTAGGGTTAGGGTTAGGGTTAGTGTTAGGGTTCGGGTTAGGGTTAGGGTTAGGATTCGGTTTAGGGTTCGGGTTAGGTTTAGGGTTCGGGTTAGGGTTCGGGTTAGGGTTAGGGTTCGGGTTAGGGTTAGGGTTAGGGATAGGGTTCGGGTTAGGGTTAGGGTTAGGGTTAGAGTTCGGGTTAGGGTTAGGGTTAGTGTTCGAGTTAGGGTTAGGTTTCGGGTTAGGGTTAGGGTTTAGGGTTAGGGTTTGGGATAGGGTTAGGGTTAGGGTAAGGGTTAGGGTTCGGGTTAGAGTTAGGGTTCGGGTTAGGGTTAGGGTTAGGGTTCGGGTTCGGGTTAGGGTTCGGGTTCGGGTTATGGTTAGGGTTCGGGTTCGGTTTAGGGTTCGGGTTTGGGTTAGGGTTTGTGCTAGGGTTAGGTTTACGGTTAGCGTTTGGGTTAGGGTTAGTGTTCGAGTTAGGGTTAGGGTTCGGGTTAGGGTTAGGGGTTAGGGTTAGGGTTTGGGTTAGGGTTAGGTTTAGTGTTCGGGTTAGGGTTAGGGTTAGGTTTCGGGTTAGGGTTAGGGTTAGGGTTAGGGTTAGGGTTCGGGTTAGGGTTAGGGTTATGTTTTGGGTTCGGGTTCGGGGTAAGGTTAGGGTTCGGTTTCGGGTTAGGGTTCGGGTTCGGGTTCGTGATAGGGGTTAGGGTTAGGGTTAGTGTTAGAGTTAGGGTTCGGGTTCGGGTTAGGTTTAGGGTTAGGGTTAGGGTTCGGGTTAGGGTTTGGGTTAGGGTTAGGGTTAGGGTTCGGGTTAGGGTTAGGGCTATGGTTCGGGTTAGGATTCGGGTTAGGGTTCGGGTTCGGGTTAGGGTTCGGGTTCGGGTTAGGGTTAGGGTTAGGGTTCGGATTAGGGTTAGGGTTAGGGTTAGGGTAAGGGTTAGGGTTCGGGTAGGGTTCTGGTTAGGGTTAGGGTTAGGGTTAGGGTTAGGGTTAGGTTTAGGGTTAGGGTTCGGGTTCGGGTTAGGGTTAGGGTTAGGGTTAGGGTTCGGGTTAGGGTTAGGGTTAGGATTCGGTTTAGGGTTCGGGTTAGGGTTAGGGTTCGGGTTAGGGTTCGGGTTAGGGTTAGGGTTCGGGTTAGGGTTAGGGTTAGGGTTAGGGTTCGGGTTAGGGTTAGGGTTAGGGTTATGGTTCGGGTTAGGGTTAGGGTTAGTGTTCGAGTTAGGGTTAGGTTTCGGGTTACGGTTAGGGTTTAGGGTTAGGGTTTGGGATAGGGTTAGGGTTCGGGTTCGGGTTACGTTTTGGGGTTAGGTTTAGGGTTAGGGTTAGGGTTAGGGTTAGGGGTTAGGGTTAGGGTTAGGGTTAGGGTTCGTGTTAGGGTTAGGGTTCGGGTTAGTGTTAGGGTTAGGTTTAGGGTTAGGGTTAGGTTTCGGATTAGGGTTCGGGTTAGGGTTAGGGTTAGGGTTCGGGTTAG
>JAVLSZ010000035.1:2987500-3015000 GCA_032313775.1 Urocyon cinereoargenteus
GGGTTAGGGTTCGGGTTCGGGTTACGTTTTAGGGTTAGGTTTAGGGTTAGAGTTAAGGTTAGGGTTAGGGGTTAGGGTTAGGGTTAGGGTTAGGGTTAGGGTTAGGGTTCGGGTTAGAGTTAGGGTTCGGTTTAGGGTTAGGGTTAGGGTTAGGGTTAGGTTTAGGTTTCGGGTTAGGGTTCGGGTTCGGGTTAGGGTTAGGTTTCGGGTTAGGGTTAGGGTTAGGGTTAGGTTTAGGGTTCGGGTTAGGGTTAGGGTTAGGGTTAGGTTTCGGGTTAGGGTTAGGGTTAGGGTTCGGGTAAGGTTCGGGTTAGGTTAGGATTCGGGTAAGTGGTTAGTGTTCGGGTTCTGGTTAGGGTTAGGGTTAGGGTTCCCGTTAGGGTTAGGGTTAGGGTTCGGGTTAGAGTTAGGTTTAGGTTTAGGGTTAGGGTTAGGGTTCGGGTTAGGGTTAGGGTTAGGGTTCGGGTTAGGGTTAGGGTTCGGGTTCGGGTTAGGGTTAGGGTTCGGGTTCGGGTTAGGGTTCGGGTTTGGGTTAGGGTTTGGGTTAGGGTTAGGTTTACGGTTAGGTTTCGGGTTAGGGTTAGGGTTCGGGTTCGGGTTCGGGTTAGGGTTAGGGTTCGGGTTAAGTTTAGGGTTCGGGTTAGGTTTAGGTTAGGGTTAGGGTTAGGGTTAGGTTTAGGGTTAGGGGTTAGGTTTAGGGTTAGGGTTCGGGTTAGGGTTAGGGTTAGGGTTCGGGTAAGGTTCGGGTTAGGGTTAGGATTCGGGTAAGGGGTTAGGGTCGGGTTCGGGTTAGGGTTAGGGTTAGGGTTCCGGTTAGGGTTAGGTTTAGGGTTCGGGTTAGGGTTAGGGTTCGGGTTCGGGTTAGGGTTAGGGTTCGGGTTAGGGTTAGGTTTAGGGTTCGGGTTAGGGTTAGGGTTAGGGTTCGTGTTAGGGTTAGGGTTCGGGTTCGGGTTAGGGTTAGGGTTCGGGTTCGGGTTAGGGTTCAGGTTTGGGTTAGGGTTTGGGTTAGGGTTAGGGTTACGGTTAGGGTTCGGGTTAGGGTTAGTTTTCGGGTTCGGGTTCGGGTTAGGGTTAGGGTTCGGGTTAGGTTAGGGTTTGGGTTAGGGTTAGGATTAGGGTTCGGGTTAGGGTTAGGGTTAGAGTTTGGTTTAGGGTTCGGATTAGGGTTAGGGGTAGGGTTCGGGTCAGGGTTCGGGTTCGGGTTAGGGTTAGTGTTAAGGTTAGGGTTAGGGTTCGGGTTAGGGTTAGGGTTAGGTTTCGGGTAAGGTTCGGATTAAGGTTAGGATTCGGGTAAGGGGTTAGGGTTCGGGTTCGGGTTCGGGTTAGGGTTAGGGTTCCGGTTAGGGTTAGGGTTAGGGTTCGGGTTAGAGTTAGGGTTAGGTTTAGGGTTAGGGTTAGGGTTCGGGTTAGGGTTAGGGTTAGTGTTCGGTTTAGGGTTAGGTTTAGGGTTCGAGTTAGGGTTAGGGTTCCGGTTAGGGTTAGGGGTTAGAGTTAGGGTTAGGGTTAGGGTTAGTGTTCGGGTTAGGGTTAGGGGTTAGGGTTCGGGTTAGGGTTAGGGTTAGGGTTCGTGTTCGGGTTCGGGTTTGGGTTAGGTTTCGGGTTCGGGTTAGGGTTCGGGTTCGGGTAGGGTTCGGGTTCGGCTTAGGGTTAGGTGTTAGTGTTCAGGTTAGGGGTAGGTTTAGGGTTCGGGTTAGGGTTCGGGTTAGGGTTAGGGTTAAGGTTGGTGTTAGGGTTAGGGTTAGGGTTAGGGTTAGGGTTCGGGTTCGGGTTAGGGTTAGGGTTCGGGTTAGGGTTAGGGTTCGGGTTAGGTTTAGGGTTAAGGTTCGGGTTAGGGTTAGGGTTAGGGTTAGGGTTAGGTTTCGGATTAGGGTTAGGGGTAGGTTTCGGGTTAGGGTTCGGGTGAGGGTTACGGTTAGTTTTAGGGTTAGGGTTAGGGTTCGGGTTAGGGTTAGGGTTAGGGTTAGGGTTAGGTGTTAGGGTTAGGGTTAGGTTTCGGGTTAGGGTTCGGGTTAGGGTTCGGGTTAGGGTTCGGGTTATGGTTAGGGTTAGGGTTAGTGTTCGGGTTAGGTTTAGGGTTAGGGTTCGGGTTAGGGATCGGGTTAGGGTTAGTGTTAGTGTTAGGGTTCGGTTTAGCTTTAAGGTTAGGTTTAGGGTTAGGGTTAGGGTTCAGGTTAGGGTTCGGGTTAAGGTTCCGGTTAGGGTTAGGGTTAGGGTTAGGGTTAGGGTTCGTGTTAGGGTTCGGGTAAGGGGTCGGGTTAGTTTTAGGGTTACGGTTAGGGTTCGGGTTCGGGGTTAGGGTTAGGTTTAGGGTTAGGGTTAGGGTTAGGGTTAGGGTTAGGGTTCGGGTTAGGGTTCGGGTTAGGGTTAGGGTTAGGGTTCGGGTTCGGGTTAGGGTTAGGGTTCTGGTTAGGGTTCGGGTTAAGGTTAGGGTTAGGGTTAGGGTTCGGGTTAGGGTTAGGGTACGGGTTAGGGTTAGGGTTAGGGTTAGGGTTCCGGTTAGGGTTTGGGTTAGTGTTAGGGTTAGGGTTCGGGTTAGGGTTAGGTTTAGGGTTCGGGTTAGGGTTCGGGTTAGGGTTCGGGTTAGGGTTAGGGTTAGGGTTCGTGTTAGGGTTCGGGTTAGGTTTAGGGTTCGGGTTAGGTTTAGGGTTCGGGATAGGGTTCGGGTTCGGGTTAGGGTTCGGCTCTCTTAAGGGTTAGGGTTAGGGTTCGGGTTCGGGTTAGGGTTAGGGTTAGGGTTAGGGTTAGGTTTAGGGTTCGGGGTAGGGTTAGGTTTAGGGTTAGGGTTAGGGTTCGGGTAAGGGTTAGGGTTAGGGTTCGGGTTAGGGTTCGGGTTAGGGTTCGGGTAAGGGTTAGGGTTAGGATTAGGGTTAGGGTTCGGGTTAGGGTTAGGGTTCGGGTTAGCGTTAGGGTTCGGGTTAGGGTTAGGGTTTGGGTTCGGGTTCGGGTTCGGGTTATGGCTAGGGTGTGGGTTCGGTTTAGGGTTAGGGGTTAGGGTTCCGGTTAGGGTTAGGGTTAGGGTTCAGGTTAGGGTTAGGGTTCGGTTTAGGGTTAGGTTTAGGGTTCGGGTTAGGGTTAGGGTTAGGGTTCGGGTTAGGGTTAGGGTTCGGGTTCGGGTTAGGGTTAGGGTTCGGGTTCTGGTTAGGGTTCGGTTTTGGGTTAGGGTTTGGTTTAGGGTTAGGTTACGGTTAGGGTTCGGGTTAGGGTTAGTGTTCGGGTTCGGGTTCGGGTTAGGGTTAGGGTTCGGGTTAGGGTTAGGGTTCGGGTTAGGGTTAGGGTTAGGGTTCGTGTTAGGGTTAGTGTTAGGGTTAGGGTTAGGTTTAGGGTTCGTATTAGGGTTAGGGGTAGGGTTCGGGTTAGGGTTAGTGTTAAGGTTAGGGTTAGGGTTCGGGTTAGGGTTAGGGTTAGGGTTAGGGGTTAGTGTTAGTGTTAGGGTTCGGGTTAGGGTTAGGGTTAGGGTTCGGGTACGGGTCGGATTAGGGTTAGGATTCGGGTAAGGGGTTAGGGTTCGGGTTCGGGTTCGGGTTAGGGTTAGGGTTCCGGTTAGGTTTAGGGTTAGGGTTCGGTTTAGGGTTAGGGTTAGGGTTCGGTTTAGGGTTAGGGTTAGAGTTCGAGTTAGGGTTAGGGTTCCGGTTAGGTTTAGGGGTTAGGGTTAGGGTTAGGGTTAGGGTTAGGGTTAGGGTTCGGGTTAGGGTTAGGGTTAGGGTTAGGGTGAGGGTTAGGGTTCGGGTTAGGGTTAGGCTTAGGGTTAGGGTTAGGGTTCGGGTTAGGGTTATGGTTATGGTTTGGGATCGGGTTCGGGTTCGGGTTAGGGTTCGGGTTCGGGTTAGGGTTCGGGTCGGGTAGGGGTTATGGTTCGGGTTAGGGTTAGTGTTAGGGTTCGTGTTCGGGTTCGGGTTTGGGTTAGGTTTCGGGTTCGGGTTAGGGTTCGGGTTCGGGTTAGGGTTCGGGTGAGGGTTACGGTTAGTTTTAGGGTTAGGGTTAGGGTTAGGGTTAGGGTTCGGGTTCGGGTTAGGGTTCGGGTTAGGGTTAGGGTTAGGGTTAGGGTTAAGGTTCGGGTTAGGGTTAGGGTTAGGGTTAGGGTTAGGGTTAGGGTTCGGATTAGGGTTAGGGGTAGGTTTCGGGTTAGGGTTCGGGTGAGGGTTACGGTTAGTTTTAGGGTTAGGGTTAGGGTTCGGGTTAGGGTTAGGGTTAGGGTTAGGGGTTAGGGTTAGGGTTAGGTTTCGGGTTAGGGTTCGGGTAAGGGTTCGGGTTAGGGTTCGGGTTATGGTTAGGGTTAGGGTTAGGGTTCGGGTTAGGTTTAGGGTTAGGGTTCGGGTTAGGGTTCGGGTTAGGGTTAGTGTTAGGTTTAGGGTTCGGTTTAGCTTTAGGGTTAGGGTTAGGGTTAGGGTTAGGGTTCAGGTTAGGGTTCGGGTTAAGGTTCCGGTTAGGGTTAGGGTTAGGGTTAGGGTTAGGGTTAGGGTTCGTGTTAGGTTTCGGGTAAGGGGTCGGGTTAGTTTTAGGGTTAGGGTTAGGGTTCGGGTTCGGGTTAGGGGTAGGGTTTGGGTTCGGGTTAGGGTTCGGGTTAGGGTTCGGGTTAGGGTTAGGGTTAGGGTTAGGGTTCGGGTTCGGGGTTAGGGTTAGGGTGAGGGTTCGGGTTAGGGTTCGGGTTAGGGTTAGGATTCGGGTATGAGCTTAGGGTTCGGTTTCGGGTTAGGGTTAGGGTTAGAGTTCCGGTTAGGGTTAGGGTTAGGGTTCGGGTTAGGATTAGGGTTAGGGTAAGGGTTAGGGTTCGGGTTAGGGTTAGGGTTAGGGTTCGGGATAGGGTTCGGGTTAAGTTTAGGGTTAGGGTTAGGGTTCGGGTTAGGGTTAGGGTACGGGTTAGGGTTAGGGTTAGAGTTAGGGTTCCGGTTAGGGTTTGGGTTAGGGTTAGGTTTAGGGTTCGGGTTAGGGTTAGGTTTAGGTTTCAGATTAGGGTTCGGGTTAGGGTTCGGGTTAGGGTTAGGGTTAGGGTTCGGGTTAGGTTCGGGTTAGGGTTAGGGTTCGGGTTAGGTTTAGGGTTCGTGTTACGGTTCTGGTTCGGGTTAGGGTTCGGGCTCTGTTAAGGGTTAGGGTTAGGGTTCGGGTTAGGGTTAGGGTTAGGGTTAGGGTTAGGGTTCGGGTTAGGGTTAGGTTTAGGGTTAGATTTAGGGTTCGGGTAAGGGTTAGCGTTAGGGTTCGGGTTAGGGTTAGGGTTAGGGTTCGGGTAAGGGTTAGGGTTAGGATTAGGGTTAGGGTTCGGGTTAGGGTTAGGGTTCGGGTTAGGGTTAGGTTTCGGGTTAGGGTTAGGGTTAGGGTTCGGTTTCAGGTTCGGGTTAGGGTTAGGGTTCGGGTTCGGGTTAGGGTTAGGGGTTAGGGTTCCGGTTAGGGTTAGGGTTCGGGTTCGGGTTAGGGTTAGGGTTCCGGTTAGGGTTAGGGTTAGGGTTCGGTTTAGAGTTAGGGTTAGGTTTAGGGTTAGCGTTAGGGTTAGGGTTAGGGGTTAGGGTAAGGGTTAGGGTTAGGGTTAGGGTTAGGGTTAGGGTTAGGGTTCGGGTTAGGGTTAGGGTTAGTGTTCGAGTTAGGGTTAGGGTTCGTGTTAGGGTTAGGGTTTAGGGTTAGGGTTTGGGTTAGGGTTAGGGTTAGTGTTCGGGTTAGGGTTAGGGTTAGGGTTAGGTTTCGGGTTAGGGTTAGGGTTAGAGTTAGGTTTCGTGTTAGGGTTAGGGTTAGGGTTAGGGTTAGGATTAGGGTTAGGGTTCGGGTTAGGGTTAGGGTTATGGTTTGGGTTCGGTTTCGGGGTAAGGTTAGGGTTCGGGTTCGGGTTAGGGTTCGGGTTCGGGTTCGTGATAGGGGTTAGGGTTAGGGTTAGTGTTAGGGTTAGGGTTCGGGTTCGGGTTAGGGTTAGGGTTAGGGTTAGGGTTCGGGTTAGTGTTTGGGTTAGGGTTAGGGTTCGGGTTAGGGTTAGGGCTAGGGTTCGGGTTAGGGTTCCGGTTAGGGTTCGGGTTCGGGTTAGGGTTCGGTTTCGTCTTAGGGTTAGGGTTAGGGGTCGGAATAGGGTTAGGGTTAGGGTTAGGGTAAGGGTTAGGGTTCGGGTTAGGGTTCGGATTAGGGTTAGGGTTAGGGTTAGGGTTAGGTTTAGGGTTAGGTTTCGGGTTCGGGTTAGGGTTAGGGTTAGGGTTAGGGTTCGGGTTCGGGTTACATTTTAGGGTTAGGTTTAGGGTTAGGGTTAGGGTTAGGTTTAGGGGTTAGGGTTAGGGTTAGGGTTAGGGTTAGTGTTAGGGTTCGGGTTAGGGTTAGGGTTAGGGTTAGGGTTAGGTTTAGGGTTAGGTTTAGGTTTCGGGTTAGGGTTCGGGTTCGGGTTAGGGTTAGGGTTCGGGTTAGGGTTAGGGTTAGGGTTAGGGCTCGGGTTAGTGTTAGGGTTAGGGTTAGGGTTAGGGTTCGGGTTAGGGTTAGGGTTAGGGTTCGGGTAAGGTTCGGGTTAGGGTTAGGATTCGGGTAAGGGGTTAGGGTTCGAGTTCTGGTTAGGGTTAGGGTTAGGGTTCCCGTTAGGGTTAGGGTTAGGGTTCGGGTAGAGTTAGGTTTAGGTTTAGGGTTAGGGTTAGGGTTCGGTTTAGGGTTAGGGTTAGGGTTCGGGTTAGGGTTAGGGTTCGGGTTCGGGTTAGGGTTAGAGTTCGGGTTCGGGTTAGGGTTCGGGTTTGGGTAAAGTTTTGGGTTAGGGTTAGGTTTACGGTTAGGGTTCGGGTTAGGGTTAGGGTTCGGGTTAAGGTTAGGGTTCGGGTTAGGTTTAGGTTAGGGTTCGGGTTCGGGTTAGGGTTAGGGTTAGCTTTAGGTTTCGGATTAGGGTTAGGGGTAGGGATCGGGTCAGGGTTCGGGTACGGGTTAGGGTTAGTGTTAAGGTTAGGGTTAGGGTTAGGGTTAGGGTTAGGGTTAGGGTTAGGGGTTAGGGTTAGGGTACGGGTTAGGGTTAGGGTTAGAGTTAGGGTTCCGGTTAGGGTTTGGGTTAGGGTTAGGTTTAGGGTTCGGGTTAGGGTTAGGTTTAGGTTTCGGGTTAGGGTTCGGGTTAGGGTTCGGGTTAGGGTTAGGGTTAGGGTTCGGGTTAGGGTCGGGTTAGGGTTAGGGTTCGGGTTAGGTTTAGGGTTCGTGTTACGGTTCTGGTTCGGGTTAGGGTTCGGGCTCTGTTAAGGGTTAGGGTTAGGGTTCGGGTTCGGGTTAGGGTTAGGGTTAGGGTTAGGGTTAGGGTTCGGGTTAGGGTTAGGTTTAGGGTTAGATTTAGGGTTCGGGTAAGGGTTAGCGTTAGGGTTCGGGTTAGGGTTAGGGTTAGGGTTCGGGTAAGGGTTAGGGTTAGGATTAGGGTTAGGGTTCGGGTTAGGGTTAGGGTTCGGGTTAGGGTTAGGTTTCGGGTTAGGGTTAGGGTTAGGGTTCGGGTTCAGGTTCGGGTTAGGGTTAGGGTTCGGGTTCGGGTTAGGGTTAGGGGTTAGGGTTCCGGTTAGGGTTAGGGTTCGGGTTCGGGTTAGGGTTAGGGTTCCGGTTAGGGTTAGGGTTAGGGTTCGGTTTAGAGTTAGGGTTAGGTTTAGGGTTAGCGTTAGGGTTAGGGTTAGGGGTTAGGGTAAGGGTTAGGGTTAGGGTTAGGTTTAGGGTTAGGGTTCGGGTTAGGGTTAGGGTTAGTGTTCGAGTTAGGGTTAGGGTTCGGGTTAGGGTTAGGGTTTAGGGTTAGGGTTTGGGTTAGGGTTAGGGTTAGTGTTCGGGTTAGGGTTAGGGTTAGGGTTAGGTTTCGGGTTAGGGTTAGGGTTAGAGTTAGGTTTCGTGTTAGGGTTAGGGTTAGGGTTAGGGTTAGGATTAGGGTTAGGGTTCGGGTTAGGGTTAGGGTTATGGTTTGGGTTCGGTTTCGGGGTAAGGTTAGGGTTCGGGTTCGGGTTAGGGTTCGGGTTCGGGTTCGTGATAGGGGTTAGGGTTAGGGTTAGTGTTAGGGTTAGGGTTCGGGTTCGGGTTAGGGTTAGGGTTAGGGTTAGGGTTCGGGTTAGTGTTTGGGTTAGGGTTAGGGTTCGGGTTAGGGTTAGGGCTAGGGTTCGGGTTAGGGTTCCGGTTAGGGTTCGGGTTCGGGTTAGGGTTCGGTTTCGTCTTAGGGTTAGGGTTAGGGGTCGGAATAGGGTTAGGGTTAGGGTTAGGGTAAGGGTTAGGGTTCGGGTTAGGGTTCGGATTAGGGTTAGGGTTAGGGTTAGGGTTAGGTTTAGGGTTAGGTTTCGGGTTCGGGTTAGGGTTAGGGTTAGGGTTAGGGTTCGGGTTCGGGTTACATTTTAGGGTTAGGTTTAGGGTTAGGGTTAGGGTTAGGTTTAGGGGTTAGGGTTAGGGTTAGGGTTAGGGTTAGTGTTAGGGTTCGGGTTAGGGTTAGGGTTAGGGTTAGGGTTAGGTTTAGGGTTAGGTTTAGGTTTCGGGTTAGGGTTCGGGTTCGGGTTAGGGTTAGGGTTCGGGTTAGGGTTAGGGTTAGGGTTAGGGCTCGGGTTAGTGTTAGGGTTAGGGTTAGGGTTAGGGTTCGGGTTAGGGTTAGGGTTAGGGTTCGGGTAAGGTTCGGGTTAGGGTTAGGATTCGGGTAAGGGGTTAGGGTTCGAGTTCTGGTTAGGGTTAGGGTTAGGGTTCCCGTTAGGGTTAGGGTTAGGGTTCGGGTAGAGTTAGGTTTAGGTTTAGGGTTAGGGTTAGGGTTCGGTTTAGGGTTAGGGTTAGGGTTCGGGTTAGGGTTAGGGTTCGGGTTCGGGTTAGGGTTAGAGTTCGGGTTCGGGTTAGGGTTCGGGTTTGGGTAAGGTTTTGGGTTAGGGTTAGGTTTACGGTTAGGGTTCGGGTTAGGGTTAGGGTTCGGGTTACGGTTAGGGTTCGGGTTAGGTTTAGGTTAGGGTTCGGGTTAGGGTTAGGGTTAGGGTTAGCTTTAGGTTTCGGATTAGGGTTAGGGGTAGGGATCGGGTCAGGGTTCGGGTACGGGTTAGGGTTAGTGTTAAGGTTAGGGTTAGGGTTAGGGTTAGGGTTAGGGTTAGGGTTAGGGGTTAGGGTTAGGGTTAGTGTTCGGGTTAGGTTTAGGGTTAGGGTTCGGGTAAGGTTCGGGTTAGGGTTAGGATTCGGGTAAGTGGTTAGGGTTCGGTTTCGGGTTAGGGTTAGGGTTAGGGTTCCGGTTAGGGTTAGGGGTAGGGTTCGGGTTAGAGTTAGGGTTAGGTTTAGGGTTAGGGTTAGGGTTCGGGTTAGGGTTAGGTTTAGGGTTCGGGTTAAGGTTAGGGTTAGGTTTCGTGTTACGGTTAGGGTTCGGGTTCGGGTTAGGGTTAGGTTTCGGGTTCGGGTTAGGGTTCGGGTTTGGGTTAGGGTTTGGTTTAGGGTTAGGGTTACGGTTAGGGTTCGGGTTAGGGTTAGTTTTCGGGTTCGGGTTCGGTTTAGGGTTAGGGTTCGGGTTAGGTTAGGGTTTGGGTTAGGGTTAGGATTAGGGTTCGGGTTAGGGTTAGGGTTAGAGTTTGGTTTAGGGTTCGGATTAGGGTTAGGGGTAGGGTTCGGGTCAGGGTTCGGGTTCGGGTTAGGGTTAGTGTTAAGGTTAGGGTTAGGGTTTGGGTTAGGGTTAGGGTTAGGTTTCGGGTAAGGTTCGGATTAAGGTTAGGTTTCGGGTAAGTGGTTAGGGTTCGGGTTCGGGTTCGGGTTAGGGTTAGGGTTCCGGTTAGGGTTAGGGTTAGGGTTCGGGTTAGAGTTAGGGTTAGGTTTAGGGTTAGGGTTAGGGTTCGGGTTAGGGTTAGGGTTAGTGTTCGGTTTAGGGTTAGGTTTAGGGTTCGAGTTAGGGTTAGGGTTCCGGTTAGGGTTAGGGGTTAGATTTAGTGTTAGGGTTAGGGTTAGGGTTCGGGTTAGGGTTAGGGGTTAGGGTTCGGGTTAGGGTTAGGGTTAGGGTTCGTGTTCGGGTTCGGGTTTGGGTTAGGTTTCGGGTTCGGGTTAGGGTTCGGGTTCGGGTAGGGTTCGGGTTCGGCTTAGGGTTAGGTGTTAGTGTTCAGGTTAGGGGTAGGTTTAGGGTTCGGGTTAGGGTTCGGGTTAGGGTTAGGGTTAAGGTTGGTGTTAGGGTTAGGGTTAGGGTTAGGGTTAGGGTTCGGGTTCGGGTTAGGGTTAGGGTTCGGGTTAGGGTTAGGGTTCGGGTTAGGTTTAGGGTTAAGGTTCGGGTTAGGGTTAGGGTTAGGGTTAGGGTTAGGTTTCGGATTAGGGTTAGGGGTAGGTTTCGGGTTAGGGTTCGTGTGAGGGTTACGGTTAGTTTTAGGGTTAGGGTTAGGGTTCGGGTTAGGGTTAGGGTTAGGGTTAGGGTTAGGTGTTAGGGTTAGGGTTAGGTTTCGGGTTAGGGTTCGGGTTAGGGTTCGGGTTAGGGTTCGGGTTATGGTTAGGGTTAGGGTTAGTGTTCGGGTTAGGTTTAGGGTTAGGGTTCGGGTTAGGGATCGGGTTAGGGTTAGTGTTAGTGTTAGGGTTCGGTTTAGCTTTAAGGTTAGGGTTAGGGTTAGGGTTAGGGTTCTGGTTAGGGTTCGGGTTAAGGTTCCGGTTAGGGTTAGGGTTAGGGTTAGGGTTAGGGTTCGTGTTAGGGTTCGGGTAAGGGGTCGGGTTAGTTTTAGGGTTACGGTTAGGGTTCGGGTTCGGGGTTAGGGTTAGGTTTAGGGTTAGGGTTAGGGTTAGGGTTAGGGTTAGGGTTCGGGTTAGGGTTCGGGTTAGGGTTAGGGTTAGGGTTCGGGTTCGGGTTAGGGTTAGGGTTCTGGTTAGGGTTCGGGTTAAGGTTAGGGTTAGGGTTTGGGTTCGGGTTAGGGTTAGGGTACGGGTTAGGGTTAGGGTTAGGGTTAGGGTTCCGGTTAGGGTTTGGGTTAGTGTTAGGGTTAGGGTTTGGGTTAGGGTTAGGTTTAGGGTTCGGGTTAGGGTTCGGGTTAGGGTTCGGGTTAGGGTTAGGGTTAGGGTTCGGGTTAGGGTTCGGGTTAGGTTTAGGGTTCGGGTTAGGTTTAGGGTTCGGGATAGGGTTCGGGTTCGGGTTAGGGTTCGGCTCTGTTAAGGGTTAGGGTTAGGGTTCGGGTTCGGGTTAGGGTTAGGGTTAGGGTTAGGGTTAGGTTTAGGGTTCGGGGTAGGGTTAGGTTTAGGGTTAGGGTTAGGGTTCGGGTAAGGGTTAGGGTTAGGGTTCGGGTTAGGGTTCGGGTTAGGGTTCGGGTAAGGGTTAGGGTTAGGATTAGGGTTAGGGTTCGGGTTAGGGTTAGGGTTCGGGTTAGCGTTAGGGTTCGGGTTAGGGTTAGGGTTTGGGTTCGGGTTCGGGTTCGGGTTATGGTTAGGGTGTGGGTTCGGTTTAGGGTTAGGAGTTAGGGTTCCGGTTAGGGTTAGGGTTACGGTTCAGGTTAGGGTTAGGGTTCGGTTTAGGGTTAGGTTTAGGGTTCGGGTTAGGGTTAGGGTTAGGGTTCGATTTAGGGTTAGGGTTCGGGTTCGGGTTAGGGTTAGGGTTCGGGTTCTGGTTAGGGTTCGGTTTTGGGTTAGGGTTTGGTTTAGGGTTAGGTTACGGTTAGGGTTCGGGTTAGGGTTAGTGTTCGGGTTCGGGTTCGGGTTAGGGTTAGGGTTCGGGTTAGGGTTAGGGTTCGGGTTAGGGTTAGGGTTAGGGTTCGTGTTAGGGTTAGGGTTAGGGTTAGGGTTAGGTTTAGGGTTCGTATTAGGGTTAGGGGTAGGGTTCGGGTTAGGGTTAGTGTTAAGGTTAGGGTTAGGGTTCGGGTTAGGGTTAGGGTTAGGGGTTAGTGTTAGTGTTAGGGTTCGGGTTAGGGTTAGGGTTAGGGTTCGGGTACGGGTCGGATTAGGGTTAGGATTCGGGTAAGGGGTTAGGGTTCGGGTTCGGGTTCGGGTTAGGGTTAGGGTTCCGGTTAGGTTTAGGGTTAGGGTTCGGTTTAGGGTTAGGGTTAGGGTTCGGTTTAGGGTTAGGGTTAGAGTTCGAGTTAGGGTTAGGGTTCCGGTTAGGTTTAGGGGTTAGGGTTAGGGTTAGGGTTAGGGTTAGGGTTAGGGTTCGGGTTAGGGTTAGGGTTAGGGTTAGGGTGAGGGTTAGGGTTCGGGTTAGGGTTAGGCTTAGGGTTAGGGTTAGGGTTCGGGTTAGGGTTATGGTTATGGTTTGGGATCGGGTTCGGGTTCGGGTTAGGGTTCGGGTTCGGGTTAGGGTTCGGGTCGGGTAGGGGTTATGGTTCGGGTTAGGGTTAGTGTTAGGGTTCGTGTTCGTTTTCGGGTTTGGGTTAGGTTTCGGGTTCGGGTTAGGGTTCGGGTTCGGGTTAGGGTTCGGGTTCGGGTTAGCGTTAGGTGTTAGGGTTCAGGTTAGGGGTAGGGTTAGGGTTCGGGTTAGGGTTCGGGTTAGGGTTAGGGTTAAGGTTGGTGTTAGGGTTAGGGTTAGGGTTAGGGTTAGGGTTCGGGTTCGGGTTCGGGTTAGGGTTCGGGTTAGGGTTAGGGTTAGGGTTAGGGTTAAGGTTCGGGTTAGGGTTAGGGTTAGGGTTAGGGTTAGGGTTAGGGTTCGGATTAGGGTTAGGGGTAGGTTTCGGGTTAGGGTTCGGGTGAGGGTTACGGTTAGTTTTAGGGTTAGGGTTAGGGTTCGGGTTAGGGTTCGGGTTAGGGTTAGGGGTTAGGGTTAGGGTTAGGTTTCGGGTTAGGGTTCGGGTAAGGGTTCGGGTTAGGGTTCGGGTTATGGTTAGGGTTAGGGTTAGGGTTCGGGTTAGGTTTAGGGTTAGGGTTCGGGTTAGGGTTCGGGTTAGGGTTAGTGTTAGGTTTAGGGTTCGGTTTAGCTTTAGGGTTAGGGTTAGGGTTAGGGTTAGGGTTCAGGTTAGGATTCAGGTTAAGGTTCCGGTTAGGGTTAGGGTTAGGGTTAGGGTTAGGGTTAGGGTTCGTGTTAGGTTTCGGGTAAGGATTCGGGTTAGTTTTAGGGTTAGGGTTAGGGTTCGGGTTCGGGTTAGGGGTAGGGTTTGGGTTCGGGTTAGGTTTCGGGTTAGGGTTCGGGTTAGGGTTAGGGTTAGGGTTAGGGTTCGGGTTCGGGGTTAGGGTTAGGGTGAGGGTTCGGGTTAGGGTTCGGGTTAGGGTTAGGATTCGGGTATGAGCTTAGGGTTCGGTTTCGGGTTAGGGTTAGGGTTAGAGTTCCGGTTAGGGTTAGGGTTAGGGTTCGGGTTAGGATTAGGGTTAGGGTAAGGGTTAGGGTTCGGGTTAGGGTTAGGGTTAGGGTTCGGGATAGGGTTCGGGTTAAGTTTAGGGTTAGGGTTAGGGTTCGGGTTAGGGTTAGGGTACGGGTTAGGGTTAGGGTTAGAGTTAGGGTTCCGGTTAGGGTTTGGGTTAGGGTTAGGTTTAGGGTTCGGGTTAGGGTTAGGTTTAGGTTTCGGATTAGGGTTCGGGTTAGGTTTCGGGTTAGGGTTAGGGTTAGGGTTCAGGTTAGGTTCGGGTTAGGGTTAGGTTTCGGGTTAGGTTTAGGGTTCGTGTTACGGTTCTGGTTCGGGTTAGGGTTCGGGCTCTGTTAAGGGTTAGGGTTAGGGTTCGGGTTCGGGTTAGGGTTAGGGTTAGGGTTAGGGTTAGGGTTCGGGTTAGGGTTAGGTTTAGGGTTAGATTTAGGGTTCGGGTAAGGGTTAGCGTTAGGGTTCGGGTTAGGGTTAGGGTTACGGTTCGGGTAAGGGTTAGGGTTAGGATTAGGGTTAGGGTTCGGGTTAGGGTTAGGGTTCGTGTTAGGGTTAGGTTTCGGGTTAGGGTTAGGGTTAGGTTTCGGGTTCAGGTTCGGGTTAGGGTTAGGGTTCGGGTTCGGGTTAGGGTTAGGGGTTAGGGTTCCGGTTAGGGTTAGGGTTCGGGTTCGGGTTAGGGTTAGGGTTCCGGTTAGGGTTAGGGTTAGGGTTCGGTTTAGAGTTAGGGTTAGGTTTAGGGTTAGCTTTAGGGTTAGGGTTAGGGGTTAGGGTAAGGGTTAGGGTTAGGGTTAGGGTTAGGGTTAGGGTTAGGGTTCGGGTTAGGGTTAGGGTTAGTGTTCGAGTTAGGGTTAGGGTTCGGGTTAGGGTTAGGGTTTAGGGTTAGGGTTTGGGTTAGGGTTAGGGTTAGTGTTCGGGTTAGGGTTAGGGTTAGGGTTAGGTTTCGGGTTAGGGTTAGGGTTAGAGTTAGGTTTCGTGTTAGGGTTAGGGTTAGGGTTAGGGTTAGGATTAGGGTTAGGGTTCGGGTTAGGGTTAGGGTTATGGTTTGGGTTCGGTTTCGGGGTAAGGTTAGGGTTCGGGTTCGGGTTAGGGTTCGGGTTCGGGTTCGTGATAGGGGTTAGGGTTAGGGTTAGTTTTAGGGTTAGGGTTCGGGTTCGGGTTAGGGTTAGGGTTAGGGTTAGGGTTCGGGTTAGTGTTTGGGTTAGGGTTAGGGTTCGGGTTAGGGTTAGGGCTAGGGTTCGGGTTAGGGTTCCGGTTAGGGTTCGGGTTCGGGTTAGGGTTCGGTTTCGTCTTAGGGTTAGGGTTAGGGGTCGGAATAGGGTTAGGGTTAGGGTTAGGGTAAGGGTTAGGGTTCGGGTTAGGGTTCGGATTAGGGTTAGGGTTAGGGTTAGGGTTAGGTTTAGGGTTAGGTTTCGGGTTCGGGTTAGGGTTAGGGTTAGGGTTAGGGTTCGGGTTCGGGTTACATTTTAGGGTTAGGTTTAGGGTTAGGGTTAGGGTTAGGTTTAGGGGTTAGGGTTAGGGTTAGGGTTAGGGTTAGTGTTAGGGTTCGGGTTAGGGTTAGGGTTAGGGTTAGGGTTAGGTTTAGGGTTAGGTTTAGGTTTCGGGTTAGGGTTCGGGTTCGGGTTAGGGTTAGGGTTCGGGTTAGGGTTAGGGTTAGGGTTAGGGCTCGGGTTAGTGTTAGGGTTAGGGTTAGGGTTAGGGTTCGGGTTAGGGTTAGGGTTAGGGTTCGGGTAAGGTTCGGGTTAGGGTTAGGATTCGGGTAAGGGTTTAGGGTTCGAGTTCTGGTTAGGGTTAGGGTTAGGGTTCCCGTTAGGGTTAGGGTTAGGGTTCGGGTAGAGTTAGGTTTAGGTTTAGGGTTAGGGTTAGGGTTCGGTTTAGGGTTAGGGTTAGGGTTCGGGTTAGGGTTAGGGTTCGGGTTCGGGTTAGGGTTAGAGTTCGGGTTCGGGTTAGGGTTCGGGTTTGGGTAAAGTTTTGGGTTAGGGTTAGGTTTACGGTTAGGGTTCGGGTTAGGGTTAGGGTTCGGGTTAAGTTAGGGTTCGGGTTAGGTTTAGGTTAGGGTTCGGGTTAGGGTTAGGGTTAGGGTTAGCTTTAGGTTTCGGATTAGGGTTAGGGGTAGGGATCGGGTCAGGGTTCGGGTACGGGTTAGGGTTAGTGTTAAGGTTAGGGTTAGGGTTAGGGTTAGGGTTAGGGTTAGGGTTAGGGGTTAGGGTTAGGGTACGGGTTAGGGTTAGGGTTAGAGTTAGGGTTCCGGTTAGGGTTTGTGTTAGGGTTAGGTTTAGGGTTCGGGTTAGGGTTAGGTTTAGGTTTCGGGTTAGGGTTCGGGTTAGGGTTCGGGTTAGGGTTAGGGTTAGGGTTCGGGTTAGGGTCGGGTTAGGGTTAGGGTTCGGGTTAGGTTTAGGGTTCGTGTTACGGTTTTGGTTCGGGTTAGGGTTCGGGCTCTGTTAAGGGTTAGGGTTAGGGTTCGGGTTCGGGTTAGGGTTAGGGTTAGGGTTAGGGTTAGGGTTCGGGTTAGGGTTAGGTTTAGGGTTAGATTTAGGGTTCGGGTAAGGGTTAGCGTTAGGGTTCGGGTTAGGGTTAGGGTTAGGGTTCGGGTAAGGGTTAGGGTTAGGATTAGGGTTAGGGTTCGGGTTAGGGTTAGGGTTCGGGTTAGGGTTAGGTTTCGGGTTAGGGTTAGGGTTAGGGTTCGGGTTCAGGTTCGGGTTAGGGTTAGGGTTCGGGTTCGGGTTAGGGTTAGGGGTTAGGGTTCCGGTTAGGGTTAGGGTTCGGGTTCGGGTTAGGGTTAGGGTTCCGGTTAGGGTTAGGGTTAGGGTTCGGTTTAGAGTTAGGGTTAGGTTTAGGGTTAGCGTTAGGGTTAGGGTTAGGGGTTAGGGTAAGGGTTAGGGTTAGGGTTAGGGTTAGGGTTAGGGTTCGGGTTAGGGTTAGGGTTAGTGTTCGAGTTAGGGTTAGGGTTCGGGTTAGGGTTAGGGTTTAGGGTTAGGGTTTGGGTTAGGGTTAGGGTTAGTGTTCGGGTTAGGGTTAGGGTTAGGGTTAGGTTTCGGGTTAGGGTTAGGGTTAGAGTTAGGTTTCGTGTTAGGGTTAGGGTTAGGGTTAGGGTTAGGATTAGGGTTAGGGTTCGGGTTAGGGTTAGGGTTATGGTTTGGGTTCGGTTTCGGGGTAAGGTTAGGGTTCGGGTTCGGGTTAGGGTTCCGGTTCGGGTTCGTGATAGGGGTTAGGGTTAGGGTTAGTGTTAGGGTTAGGGTTCGGGTTCGGGTTAGGGTTAGGGTTAGGGTTAGGGTTCGGGTTAGTGTTTGGGTTAGGGTTAGGGTTCGGGTTAGGGTTAGGGCTAGGGTTCGGGTTAGGGTTCCGGTTAGGGTTCGGGTTCGGTTTAGGGTTCGGTTTCGTCTTAGGGTTAGGGTTAGGGGTCGGAATAGTGTTAGGGTTAGGGTTAGGGTAAGGGTTAGGGTTCGGGTTAGGGTTCGGATTAGGGTTAGGGTTAGGGTTAGGGTTAGGTTTAGGGTTAGGTTTCGGGTTCGGGTTAGGGTTAGGGTTAGGGTTAGGGTTCGGGTTCGGGTTACATTTTAGGGTTAGGTTTAGGGTTAGGGTTAGGGTTAGGTTTAGGGGTTAGGGTTAGGGTTAGGGTTAGGGTTAGTGTTAGGGTTCGGGTTAGGGTTAGGGTTAGGGTTAGGGTTAGGTTTAGGGTTAGGTTTAGGTTTCGGGTTAGGGTTCGGGTTCGGGTTAGGGTTAGGGTTCGGGTTAGGGTTAGGGTTAGGGTTAGGGCTCGGGTTAGTGTTAGGGTTAGGGTTAGGGTTAGGGTTCGGGTTAGGGTTAGGGTTAGGGTTCGGGTAAGGTTCGGGTTAGGGTTAGGATTCGGGTAAGGGGTAAGGGTTCGAGTTCTGGTTAGGGTTAGTGTTAGGGTTCCCGTTAGGGTTAGGGTTAGGGTTCGGGTAGAGTTAGGTTTAGGTTTAGGGTTAGGGTTAGGGTTCGGTTTAGGGTTAGGGTTAGGGTTCGGGTTAGGGTTAGGGTTCGGGTTCGGGTTAGGGTTAGAGTTCGGGTTCGGGTTAGGGTTCGGGTTTGGGTAAGGTTTTGGGTTAGGGTTAGGTTTACGGTTAGGGTTCGGGTTAGGGTTAGGGTTCGGGTTAAGGTTAGGGTTCGGGTTAGGTTTAGGTTAGGGTTCGGGTTAGGGTTAGGGTTAGGGTTAGCTTTAGGTTTCGGATTAGGGTTAGGGGTAGGGATCGGGTCAGGGTTCGGGTACGGGTTAGGGTTAGTGTTAAGGTTAGGGTTAGGGTTAGGGTTAGGGTTAGGGTTAGGGTTAGGGGTTAGGGTTAGGGTTAGTGTTCGGGTTAGGTTTAGGGTTAGGGTTCGGGTAAGGTTCGGGTTAGGGTTAGGATTCGGGTAAGTGGTTAGGGTTCGGTTTCGGGTTAGGGTTAGGGTTAGGGTTCCGGTTAGGGTTAGGGTTAGGGTTCGGGTTAGAGTTAGGGTTAGGTTTAGGGTTAGGGTTAGGGTTCGGGTTAGGGTTAGGTTTAGGGTTCGGGTTAAGGTTAGGGTTAGGTTTCGTGTTACGGTTAGGGTTCGGGTTCGGGTTAGGGTTAGGTTTCGGGTTCGGGTTAGGGTTCGGATTTGGGTTAGGTTTTGGTTTAGGGTTAGGGTTACGGTTAGGGTTCGGGTTAGGGTTAGTTTTCGGGTTCGGGTTCGGGTTAGGGTTAGGGTTTGGGTTAGGGTTAGGATTAGGGTTCGGGTTAGGGTTAGGGTTAGGGTTAGGTTTAGGGTTCGGATTAGGGTTAGGGGTAGGGTTTGGGTCAGGTTTCGGGTTCGGGTTAGGGCTAGTGTTAAGGTTAGGGTGAGGGTTCGGGTTAGGGTTAGGGTTAGGGTTAGGGGTTAGGGTTATGGTTAGGGTTCGGGTTAGGGTTAGGGTTAGGTTTCGGGTAAGGTTCGGATTAGGGTTAGGATTCGGGTAGGGGTTAGGGTTCGGGTTCGGGTTCGGGTTAGGGTTAGGGTTCCGGTTAGGGTTAGGGTTCAGGTTAGGGTTAGGGTTAGGGTTCGTTTTAGGATTAGGGTTAGGGTTCGAGTTAGGGTTAGGGTTCCGGTTAGGGTTAGGGGTTAGGGTTAGGGTTAGGGTTAGGGTTAGGGTTAGGGTTCGGGTTAGGGTTAGGGTTAGGGTTAGGGTTAGGGTTAGGGTTCGGGTTAGGTTTAGGCTTAGGGTTAGGGTTAGGGTTCGGGTTAGGGTTAGGGTTATGGTTTGGGTTCGGGTTCGGGTTTGGGTTAGGGTTCGGGTTCGGGTTAGGGTTCGGGTTCGGGTTTGGGGTTATGGTTCGGGTTAGGGTTAGTGTTAGGGTTCGTGTTCGGGTTCGGGTTTGGGTTAGGTTTCGGGTTCGGGTTAGGGTTCGGGTTCGGGTTAGGGTTCGGGTTCGGGTTAGGGTTAGGTGTTAGTGTTCAGGTTAGGGGTAGGGTTAGGGTTCGGGTTAGGGTTCGGGTTAGGGTTAGGGTTAAGTTTGGCGTTAGGGTTAGGGTTACGGTTAGGGTTAGGGTTAGGGTTCGGGTTAGGGTTAGGGTTCGTGTTAGGGTTAGGGTTCGGGTTAGGGTTAGGGTTAGGGTTCGGGTTAGGGTTCGGGTTAAGGTTAGGGTTAGTGTTAGGGTTCGGGTTAGGGTTAGGGTTCGGGTTAGGGTTAGGGTTAGGGTTCGGTTTAGGGTTCGGGTTATGGTTAGGGTTAGGTTTAGGGTTCGGGTTAGGTTTAGGGTTAGGGTTCGGGTTAGGGTCGGGTTAGGGTTAGTGTTAGGGTTAGGTTTCGGTTTAGCTTTAGGGTTAGGGTTAGGGTTTGGGTTAGGGTTCAGGTTAGGGTTCGGTTTAAGGTTCCGGTTAGGGTCAGGGTTAGGGTTAGGTTTAGGGTTCGTGTTAGGGTTCGGGTAAGGGGTCGGTTTAGTTTTAGGGTTAGGGTTAGGGTTCGGGATCGGGTTAGGGGTAGGGTTTGGGTTCGGGTTAGGGTTCGGGTTAGGATTCGGCTTAGGGTTAGGGTTAGGTTTAGGGTTCGGGTTCGGGGTTAGGGTTAGGGTTAGGGTTCGGGTTAGGTTTCGGGTTAGGGTTAGGATTCGGGTATGAGCTTAGGGTTCGGTTTCGGGTTAGGGTTAGGGTTAGAGTTCCGGTTAGGGTTAGGGTTAGGTTTCGGGTTAGGATTAGGGTTAGGGTTAGGGTTAGGGTTCGGGTTAGGGTTAGGGTTAGGGTTCGGGTTAGGGTTCGGGTTAAAGTTAGGGTTAGGGTTAGGGTTCGGGTTAGTGTTAGGGTACGGGTTAGGGTTAGGTTTAGGGTTCCGGTTAGGGTTTGGGTTAGGGTTAGGGTTAGGGTTCGGGTTAGGGTTAGGTTTAGGGTTCGGGTTAGGGTTCGGGTTAGGGTTCGGGTTAGGGTTAGGGTTAGGGTTCGGGTTAGGGTTCGGGTTAGGGTTAGGGTTCGGGTTAGGTTTAGGGTTCGGTTTAGGGTTCGGGTTCGGGTTAGGGTTCGGGCTCTGTTAAGAGTTAGGGTTAGGGATCGGGTTCGGGTTAGGGTTAGCGTTAGGGTTAGGGTTAGGGTTCGGGTTAGGGTTAGGTTTAGGGTTAGGGTTAGGGTTCGGGTAAGGGTTAGGGTTAGGGTTCGGGTTAGGGTTCGGGTTAGGGTTCGGGTAAGGGTTAGGTTTAGGATTAGGGTTAGGGTTCGGGTTAGGGTTAGGGTTCGGGTTAGGGTTAGGGTTCGGATTAGGGTTAGGGTTAGGGTTCGGGTTAGGGTTCGGGTTAGGGTTAGGGTTCGGGTTAGGTTTAGGGTTCGGGTTAGGGTTCGGGTTCGGGTTAGGGTTCGGGCTCTGTTAAGAGTTAGGGTTAGGGTTCGGGTTCGGGTTAGGGTTAGGGTTAGGGTTAGGGTTAGGGTTCGGGTTAGGGTTAGGTTTAGGGTTAGGGTTAGGGTTCGGGTAAGGGTTAGGGTTAGGGTTCGGGTTAGGGTTCGGGTTAGGGTTCGGGTAAGGGTTAGGTTTAGGATTAGGGTTAGGGTTCGGGTTAGGGTTAGGGTTCGGGTTAGGGTTAGGGTTCGGATTAGGGTTAGGGTTAGGGTTCGGGTTCGGGTTCGGGTTAGGGTTCGGGTTCGGGTTAGGGTTAGGGGTTAGGGTTCCGGTTAGATTTAGGGTTAGGGTTCGGGTTAGGGTTCGGGTTAGGGTTAGGTTTAGGGTTCGGGTTAGGGTTAGGGTTAGGGTTCGGGTGAGGGTTAGGGTTCGGGTTCGGGTTAGGGTTAGGGTTCGGGTTCGGGTTAGGTTTCGGTTTTGGGTTAGGGTTTGGTTTAGGGTTAGGGTTACGGTTAGGGTTCGCGTTAGGGTTAGTGTTCAGGTTCGGGTTCGGGTTAGGGTTAGGGTTCGGGTTCGGGTTAGGGTTCGGGTTAGGGTTAGGGTGAGGGTTCGGGTTAGGGTTAGGGTTAGGGTTAGGTTTAGGGTTCGTATTAGGGTTAGGGGTAGGGTTCGTGTTAGGGTTAGTGTTAAGGTTAGGGTTAGGGTTCCGGTTAGGGTTAGGGTTAGGGTTAGGGGTTAGTGCTAGTGTTAGGGTTCGGGTTAGGGTTAGGTTAGGGTTCGGGTAAGGTTCGGATTAGGGTTAGGATTCGGCTAAGGGGTTAGGGTTCGGGTTCGGGTTCGGGTTAGGGTTAGGGTTCGGTTTAGAGTTAGGGTTAGGTTTACGTTTAGGGTTAGGGTTCCGGTTAGGGTTAGGGTTCGTGTTAGGGTTAGTGTTAGGGTTAGAGTTAGGTTTAGGGTTAGGGTTCAGGTTAGGCTTAGGGTTAGGGTTAGGGTTAGGGTTCGGATTAGGGTTAGGTTTAGGGTTAGGATTAGGTTTCGGGTTAGGGTTAGGGGTTAGGTTTAGGGTTAGGGTTCGGGTTAGGGTTCGGGTTAGGATTCGGGTTAAGGTTAGGGTTAGGTGTTAGTGTTCAGGTTAGGGGTAGGGTTAGGGTTCGGGTTAGGGTTCGGGTTAGGGTTAGGGTTAAGTTTGGGGTTAGGGATAGGGTTAGGGTGAGGGTTAGGTTTAGGGTTCGGGTTCTGGTTAGGGTTAGGGTTCTGCTTAGGGTTACGGTTCGGGTTAGTGTTAGGGTTAGGTTTCGCGTTAGGGTTAGGGTTAGGGTTAGGGTTAGTGTTCGGATTAGAGTTAGGGGTAGGGTTCGGGTTAGGGTTCGGGTTATGGTTACGGTTAGTGTTAGGGTTAGGGTTAGGGTTCGGGTTAGGGTTAGGGCTAGAGTTAGGGTTAGGGGTTAGGGTTAGGGTTAGGGTTCGGGTTAGGGTTAGGGTTAGGGTTCGGGTTAGGGTTCGGTTTATGTTTAGGGTTAGGGTTAGGGTTCGGGTTAGGTTTAGTGTTAGGTTTCGGGTTAGGGTTCGGTTTAGGGTTAGTGTTAGGGTTAGGGTTCGGGTTAGGGTTAGGGTTAGGGTTAGGGCTAGGGTTAGGGTTAGGGTTCAGGTTAGGGTTCGGGTTAAGGTTCGGGTTCGGGTTAGGTTTAGGTTTAGGGTTAGGTTTCGTGTTAGGGTTCGGGTTAGGGGTCGGGTTAGTTTTAGGGTTAGGGTTAGGGTTCGGGTTCGGGTTAGGGGTAGGTTTTGGGTTCGGGTTAGGGTTCGGGTTAGGGTTCGTGTTAGGGTTAGGGTTAGGGTTAGGGTTCGGGTTCGGGGTTAGGGTTAGTGTTAGTGTTCGGGTTAGAGTTAGGATTCGGGTATGAGCTTAGGGTTCGGGTTCGGGTTAGGGTTAGGGTTAGGGTTCCGGTTAGGGTTAGGGTTAGGGTTCGGTTTAGGATTAGGGTTAGGGTTAGGGTTCGGGTTAGGGTTCGGGTTAGGGTTAGGGTTAGGGTTCGGGTTAGGGTTCGGGTTAGGGTTAGGGATCGGGTTAGGTTTAGGGTTCGGGATAGGGTTCGGGTTCGGGTTAGGTTTTGGGCTCTGTTAAGGGTTAGGGTTAGGGTTCGGGTTCGGTTTAGTGTTAGGGTTAGGGTTAGGGTTAGGGTTCGGGTTAGGGTTAGGTTTAGGGTTAGGGTTAGGGTTCGGGTAAGGGTTAGGGTTAGGGTTCGGGTTAGGGTTCAGGTTAGGGTTCGGGTTAGGATTCGGGTTAGGGTTCAGGTTAGGGTTAGGGTTAAGGTTCGGGTTAGGGTTCGGGTTAGGTTTAGGGTTTGGGTTAGGTTTAGGGTTAGGGTTAGGTTTAGGGTTAGGGTTCGGGTTAGGTTTAGGGTTTGGGTTAGGTTTAGGGTTAGGGTTCGGGTTAGGTTTAGGTTTAGGGTTCGGGTTAGGTTTCGGGTTAGGGTTCGGGTTAGGGTTCGGGTTAGGTTTAGGGATCGGTTTAGGTTTAGGGTTCGGGATAGGGTTCGGGTTCGGGTTAGGTTTTGGGCTCTGTTAAGGGTTAGGGTTAGGGTTCGGGTTCGGTTTAGTGTTAGGGTTAGGGTTAGGGTTAGGTTTCGGGTTAGGGTTAGGTTTAGTGTTAGTGTTAGGGTTCGGGTTAGGGTTAGGGTTAGGGTTCGGGTAAGGTTCGGATTAGGGTTAGGATTTGGGTAAGGGGTTAGGGTTCGGGTTCGGGTTCGGGTTAGGGTTAGGGTTCCGGTTAGGATTAGGGTTAGGGTTCGGTTTACAGTTAGGGTTAGGGGTAGGGTTAGGGTTAGGGTTCGGGTTAGGGTTAGGGTTAGGGTTCGGTTTAGGGTTAGGGTTAGGGTTCGAGTTAGGGTTAGGGTTCGGGTTAGGGTTAGGGGTTAGGTTTAGGGTTAGGGTTAAGGTTAGGGTTCGGGTTAGTGTTAGGGTTAGGGTTAGGGTTAGGTTTCGGGTTAGGGTTAGGCTTAGGGTTAGTGTTAGCGTTAGGCTTAGGGGTTAGGGTTAGGGTTAGGGTTAGGGTTCGGGTTAGGGTTAGGGTTCGGGTTCCGGTTAGGGTTAGGGTTCGGGTTAGGGTTAGGGTTAGGGTTAGGGTTACGTTTCGGGTTAGGGTTAGGCTTAGGGTTAGTGTTAGCGTTAGGGTTAGGGGTTAGGGTTAGGGTTAGGGTTAGGGTTCGGGTTAGGGTTAGGGTTCGGGTTCCGGTTAGGGTTAGGGTTCGGGTTAGGGTTAGTGTTAGGGTTCGGTTTAGGGTTAGGGTTAGGGTTAGGGTTAGGTTTAGGGTTCGGATTAGGGTTAGGGTTAGGGTTCGGGTTAGGGTTAGTGTTAAGGTTAGGGTTAGGGTTCGTGTTAGGGTTAGGGTTAGGGTTAGGGTTAGGTTTCGGGTTAGGGTTAGGCTTAGGGTTAGTGTTAGCGTTAGGGTTAGGGGTTAGGGTTAGGGTTAGGGTTAGGGTTCGGGTTAGGGTTAGGGTTCGGGTTCCGGTTAGGGTTAGGGTTCGGGTTAGGGTTAGTGTTAGGGTTCGGTTTAGGTTTAGGGTTAGGTTAGGATTCGGTTTAGGGTTCGGGTTAGGGTTAGGGTTCGGGTTAGGGTTCGGGTTAGGGTTACGGTTCGGGTTAGGCTTAGGGTTAGGGTTCGGGTTAGGGTTAGGGTTAGGGTTAGGGTTCGGGTTAGGGTTAGGGTTAGTGTTCGAGTTAGGGTTAGGTTTCGGGTTAGGGTTAGGGTTTAGGGTTAGGGTTTGGGATAGGGTTAGGGTTAGGGTTAGGGTTAGGGTTCGGGTTAGAGTTAGGGTTCGGGTTAGGGTTACGGTTAGGGTTATGGTTAGGTTTAGGTTTCGGGTTAGGGTTCGGGTTCGGGTTAGGGTTAGGGTTCGGGTTAGGGTTAGGGTTAGGGTTAGGGTTCGGGGTAAGGCTAGGGTTCGTGTTCGGGTTAGGGTTCGGGTTCGGTTTCGTGATAGGGGTTAGGGTTAGGGTTAGTGTTAGGGTTAGGGTTCGGGTACGGGTTCGAGTTAGGGTTAGGGTTAGGGTTCGGGTTCGGGTTAGGGTTAGGGTTCGGAATAGGGTTAGGGTTAGGGTTAGGGTAAGGATTAGGGTTCGGGTAAGGGTTCGGGTTAGGGTTAGGGTTAGGGTTAGGTTTAGGGTTAGGGTTCGGGTTCGGGTTAGGTTTAGGGTTAGGGTTAGGGTTCGGGTTCGGGTTACGTTTTGGGGTTAGGTTTAGGGTTAGGGTTAGGGTTAGTGTTAGGGGTTAGGGTTAGGGTTAGGGTTAGGGTTCGTGTTAGGGTTAGGGTTCGGGTTAGGGTTAGGGTTAGGTTTAGGGTTAGGGTTAGGTTTCGGATTAGGGTTCGGGTTAGGGTTAGGGTTAGGGTTCGGGTTAGGGTTAGGGTTAGGTTTAGGGTTAGGGTTCGGGTTAGGGTTAGGTTTAGGTTTCGGGTTAGGGTTAGGGTTAGGGTTCGGGTTAGGGTTAGGGTTAGGGTTCGGGTTAGTGTTCGGGTTAGGGTTAGGGATAGGATTCGGGTTAGGGTTAGTGTTAGGGTTCGGGTTAGTGTTAGGGTTCGGGTTAGGGTTAGGTTTAGTGTTCGGGTTAGGGTTAGGGTTAGGTTTCGGGTTAGGGTTAGGGTTCGGGTTCGGGTTAGGGTTAGGGTTCGGGTTCGGGTTAGGGTTCGGGTTTGGGTTAGGGTTTGGGTTAGGGTTAGGTTTACGGTTAGGATTCGGGTTAGGGTTAGTGTTCGGGTTCGGGTTCGGGTTAGGGTTAGGGTTCGGGTTAGGGTTAGGGTTTGGGTTAGGGTTAGGTTAGGGTTCGGGTTAGGGTTAGGGTTAGGGTTAGGGTTAGGGTTATGTTTAGGTTTCGGATTAGGGTTAGGGGTAGGGTTCGGGTGCGGGTTCGGGTTCGGGTTAGGGTTAGTGTTAAGGTTAGGGTTAGGGTTCGAGTTAGGGTTAGGGTTATGGTTAGGGTTAGGGGTTAGGGTTAGTGTTAGGGTACGGGTTCGGGTTAGGGTTAGGGTTCGGGTAAGGTTCGGGTTAGGGTTAGTATTCGGGTAAGGGGTTAGGGTTCGGTTTAGGGTTAGGGTTAGGGTTAGGGTTCCGGTTAGGGTTAGGGTTCGGGTTAGAGTTAGGGTTAGGTTTAGGGTTAGGGTTAGGGTTCGGGTTAGGGTTAGGGTTAGGGTTCGGGTTCGGGTTAGGGTTCGGGTTCGGGTTATTGTTAGGGTTCGGGTTCGGTTTAGGGTTCGGGTTTGGGTTAGGGTTTGTGTTAGGGTTAGTTTTACGGTTAGCGTTTGGGTTAGGGTTAGTGTTCGAGTTAGGGTTAGGGTTCGGGTTAGGGTTAGGGGTTAGGGTTAGGGTTTGGGTTAGGGTTAGGTTTAGTGTTCGGGTTAGGGTTAGGGTTAGGTTTCGGGTTAGGGTTAGGGTTAGGGTTAGGGTTAGGGTTCGGGTTAGGGTTAGGGTTATGGTTTGGGTTCGGTTTCGGGGTAAGGTTAGGGTTCGGTTTCGGGTTAGGGTTCGGGTTCGGGTTCGTGATAGGGGTTAGGGTTAGGGTTAGTGTTAGAGTTAGGGTTCGGGTTCGGGTTAGGTTTAGGGTTAGGGTTAGGGTTCGGGTTAGGGTTTGGGTTAGGGTTAGGGTTAGGGTTCGGGTTAGGGTTAGGGCTATGGTTCGGGTTAGGGTTCGGGTTAGGGTTCGGGTTCGGTTTAGGGTTCGGGTTCGGGTTAGGGTTAGGGTTAGGGTTCGGATTAGGGTTAGGGTTAGGGTTAGGGTAAGGGTTAGGGTTCGGGTAGGGTTCTGGTTAGGGTTAGGTTTAGGGTTAGGGTTAGGGTTAGGTTTAGGGTTAGGGTTCGGGTTCGGGTTATGGTTAGGGTTAGGGTTAGGGTTAGTGTTAGGGTTCGGGTTAGGGTTAGGGTTAGGATTCGGTTTAGGGTTCGGGTTAGGTTTAGGGTTCGGGTTAGGGTTCGGGTTAGGGTTAGGGTTCGGGTTAGGGTTAGGGTTAGGGATAGGGTTCGGGTTAGGGTTAGGGTTAGGGTTAGGGTTCGGGTTAGGGTTAGGGTTAGTGTTCGAGTTAGGGTTAGGTTTCGGGTTAGGGTTAGGGTTTAGGGTTAGGGTTTGGGATAGGGTTAGGGTTAGGGTAAGGGTTAGGGTTCGGGTTAGAGTTAGGGTTCGGGTTAGGGTTAGGGTTAGGGTTCGGGTTCGGGTTAGGGTTCGGGTTCGGGTTATGGTTAGGGTTCGGGTTCGGTTTAGGGTTCGGGTTTGGGTTAGGGTTTGTGCTAGGGTTAGGTTTACGGTTAGCGTTTGGGTTAGGGTTAGTGTTCGAGTTAGGGTTAGGGTTCGGGTTAGGGTTAGGGGTTAGAGTTAGGGTTTGGGTTAGGGTTAGGTTTAGTGTTCGGGTTAGGGTTAGGGTTAGGTTTCGGGTTAGGGTTAGGGTTAGGGTTAGGGTTAGGGTTCGGGTTAGGGTTAGGGTTATGTTTTGGGTTCGGGTTCGGGGTAAGGTTAGGGTTCGGTTTCGGGTTAGGGTTCGGGTTCGGGTTCGTGATAGGGGTTAGGGTTAGTGTTAGAGTTAGGGTTCGGGTTCGGGTTAGGTTTAGGGTTAGGGTTAGGGTTCGGGTTAGGGTTTGGGTTAGGGTTAGGGTTAGGGTTCGGGTTAGGGTTAGGGCTATGGTTCGGGTTAGGATTCGGGTTAGGGTTCGGGTTCGGGTTAGGGTTCGGGTTCGGGTTAGGGTTAGGGTTAGGGTTCGGATTAGGGTTAGGGTTAGGGTTAGGGTAAGGGTTAGGGTTCGGGTAGGGTTCAGGTTAGGGTTAGGGTTAGGGTTAGGGTTAGGTTTAGGGTTAGGGTTCGGGTTCGGGTTCGGGTTAGGGTTAGGGTTAGGGTTCGGGTTAGGGTTAGGGATAGGATTCGGTTTAGGGTTCGGGTTAGGGTTAGGGTTCGGGTTAGGGTTCGGGTTAGGGTTAGGGTTCGGGTTAGGGTTAGGGTTAGGGTTAGGGTTCGGGTTAGGGTTAGGGTTAGGGTTATGGTTCGGGTTAGGGTTAGGGTTAGTGTTCGAGTTAGGGTTAGGTTTCGGGTTACGGTTAGGGTTTAGGGTTAGGGTTTGGGATAGGGTTAGGGTTAGGGTTAGGGTTAGGGTCGGGTTAGAGTTAGGGTTCGGGTTAGGGTTAGGGTTAGGGTTAGGTTTAGGTTTCGGTTTAGGGTTCGGGTTCGGGTTAGGGTTAGGGTTCGGGTTAGGGTTAGGGTTAGGGTTAGGCTTAGGGTTAGGGTTAGGGTTCGGGGTAAGGTTAGGGTTCGTGTTCGGGTTAGGGTTCGGGTTCGGGTTCGTGATAGGGGTTAGGGTTAGGGTTAGTGTTAGGGTTAGGGTTCGGGTTCGGGTTCGAGTTAGGGTTAGGGTTAGGGTTCGGGTTAGGGTTAGGGTTAGGGTTCGGAATAGGGTTAGGGTTAGGGTTAGGGTAAGGGTTAGGGTTCGGGTAAGGGTTCGGGTTAGGGTTAGGGTTAGGGTTAGGGTTAGGTTTAGGGTTAGGGTTCGGGTTCGGGTTAGGGTTAGGGTTAGGGTTAGGGTTCGGGTTCGGGTTACGTTTTGGGGTTA
>JAVLSZ010000035.1:3020000-3030000 GCA_032313775.1 Urocyon cinereoargenteus
CGGGTTAGGGTTAGGGTTAGGGTTCGGATTAGGGTTAGGGTTAGTGTTCGAGTTAGGGTTAGGGTTCGGGTTAGGGTTAGGGGTTAGGGTTAGGTTTTGGGTTAGGTTTAGAGTTAGTGTTCGGGTTAGGGTTCGGGTTAGGGTTAGGGTTAGGGTTAGGGTTAGGGTTAGGGTTAGGGTTCGGGTTAGGGTTAGGGTTAGGGTTAGGGTTAGGGTTAGGGTTAGGGTTCGGGTTAGGGTTAGGGTTATGGTTTGGGTTCGGGTTCGGGGAAGGTTGGGGTTCGGGTTCGGGTTACAGTTCGGGTTCGGGTTAGGGATAGGGGTTAGTGTTAGGGTTAGTGTTAGGTTTAGGGTCCGAGTTCGGGTTAGGGTTAGCGTTAGGGGTTAGGGTTAGGGTTAGGGTTCGGGTTAGGTTTAGGGTTAGGGTTCGGGTTAGGGTTAGGGTTAGGTTTAGGGTTAGGGTTAGGTTTCGGGTTAGGGTCGGGTTAGGGTTAGGGTTAGGTTTAGGGTTAGGGTTAGGGTTCAGGTTAGGGTTAGGGTTAGGGTTCGGGTTCGGGTTAGGGTTAGGGTTCGGGTTAGGGTTAGGGTTAGGGATAGGGTTCGGGTTAGTGTTCGGGTAAGGGTTAGGGATAGGATTCGGGTTAGGGTTAGGGTTAGGGTTCGGGTTAGGTTTAGGGTTCGGGTTAGGGTTAGGTTTAGGTTTCGGGTTAGGGTTAGGGTTAGGGTTCGGTTTAGGGTTAGGGTTCAGGTTCGGGTTAGGGTTAGGGTTCGGGTTCGGGTTAGGGTTCGGGTTTGGGTTAGGGTTTGGGTTAGGGTTAGGGTTACGGTTCGGGTTCGGGTTAGGGTTAGTGTTCGGGTTCGGTTTCGGGTTAGGGTTAGGGTTCGGGTTAGGTTTAGGGTTCGGGTTAGGTTTAGGGTTAGGGTTCGGGTTAGGGTTAGGGTTAGGGTTAGGTTTAGGGTTCGGATTAGGGTTAGTGCTAGGGTTCGGGTTAGGGTTCGGGTTCGGGTTTGGGATAGTGTTAATGTTAGGGTTAGGGTTCGGGTTAGGGTTAGGGTTAGGGTTAGGGTTCGGGTTCGGGTTACGTTTTAGGGTTAGCGTTAGGGTTAGCGTTAGGGTTAGGGTTAGGGGTTAGGGTAAGGGTTAGGGTTAGGGTTAGGGTTAGGGTTCGGGTTAGGGTTAGGGTTAGTGTTCGAGTTAGGGTTAGGGTTCGGGTTAGGGTTAGGTTTTAGGGTTAGGGTTTGGGTTAGGGTTAGGGTTAGTGTTCGGGTTAGGGTTAGGGTTAGGTTTCGGGTTAGGGTTAGGGTTAGAGTTAGGTTTCGGGTTAGGGTTAGGGTTCGGGTTAGGGTTAGGGTTAGGGTTAGGGTTCGGGTTCGGGTTCGGGGTAAGGTTAGGGTTCGGTTTCGGGTTAGGGTTCGGGTTCGGGTTAGGGTTAGGGTAAGGGTTAGGGTTAGGGTTATGGTTTGGGTTCGGGTTCGGGGTAAGGTTAGGGTTCGGTTTCGGGTTAGGGTTCGGGTTAGGGTTCGTGTTAGGGTTAGGTTTAGTGTTAGGGTTAGGGTTAGGGTTAGGTTTAGGGTTAGGGTTCGGGTTCGGGTTAGGGTTAGAGTTAGGGTTAGGGTTCGGGTTCGGGTTACGTTTTAGGGTTAGGTTTAGGGTTAGAGTTAGGGTTAGGGTTAGGTGTTAGGGTTAGGGTTAGGGTTAGGGTTAGGGTTAGGGTTCGGGTTAGAGTTAGGGTTCGGGTTAGGGTTAGGGTTAGGGTTAGTGTTAGGTTTAGGTTTCGGGTTAGGGTTCGGGTTCGGGTTAGGGTTAGGGTTCGGGTTAGGGTTAGGGTTAGGGATAGGGTTAGGGTTCGGGTTAGGGTTAGGGTTAGGGTTAGGGTTCGGGTAAGTTTCGGGTTAGGGTTAGGATTCGGGTAAGTGGTTAGGGTTCGGGTTCTGGTTAGGGTTAGGGTTAGGGTTCCCGTTAGGGTTATGGTTAGGGTTCGGGTTAGAGTTAGGTTTAGGTTTAGGGTTAGGGTTAGGGTTCGGGTTAGGGTTAGGGTTAGGGTTCGGGTTAGGGTTAGGGTTCGGGTTAGGGTTAGGGTTCGGGTTAGGTTTAGGGTTAGGGTTCGGGTTAGGGTTAGGGTTAGGTTTAGGGTTAGGGTTAGGTTTCGGGTTAGGGTCGGGTTAGGGTTAGGGTTCGGGTTAGGGTTCGGGTAAGTTTCGGGTTAGGGTTAGGATTCGGGTAAGTGGTTAGGGTTCGGGTTCAGGTTAGGTTTAGGGTTAGGGTTCGGGTTCGGGTTAGGGTTCGGGTTCGGGTTAGAGTTAGGGTTAGGGATAGGGTTTGGGTTAGTGTTCGGGTAAGGGTTAGGGATAGGATTCGGGTTAGGGTTAGGGTTAGGGTTCGGGTTAGGTTTAGGGTTCGGGTTAGGGTTAGGTTTAGGTTTCGGGTTAGGGTTAGGGTTAGGGTTCGGGTTAGGGTTAGGGTTCGGGTTCGTGTTAGGGTTAGGGTTCGGGTTCGGGTTAGGGTTCGGGTTTGGGTTAGGGTTTGGGTTAGGGTTAGGGTTACGGTTCGGGTTCGGGTTAGGGTTAGTGTTCGGGTTCGGTTTCGGGTTAGGGTTAGGGTTCGGGTTAGGTTTAGGTTTCGGGTTAGGTTTAGGGTTAGGGTTCGGTTTAGGGTTAGGGTTAGGGTTAGGTTTAGGGTTCGGATTAGGGTTAGTGCTAGGGTTCGGGTTAGGGTTCGGGTTCGGGTTTGGATAGTGTTAATGTTAGGGTTAGGGTTCGGGTTAGGGTTAGGGTTAGGGTTAGGGTTAGGGTTCGGGTTCGGGTTACGTTTTAGGGTTAGGTTTAGGGTTAGCGTTAGGGTTAGGTTTAGGGGTTAGGGTAAGGGTTAGAGTTAGGGTTAGGGTTAGGGTTCGGGGTAGGGTTAGGGTTAGTGTTCGAGTTAGGGTTAGGGTTCGGGTTCGGGTTAGGGTTTAGGGTTAGGGTTTGGGTTAGGGTTAGGGTTAGTGTTCGAGTTAGGGTTAGGGTTAGGTTTCGGGTTAGGGTTAGGGTTAGAGTTAGGTTTCGGGTTAGGGTTAGGGTTAGGGTTAGGGTTAGGTTTAGGGTTAGGGTTCGGGTTCGGGTTAGGGTTAGGGATAGGGTTAGGGTTCGGGTTTGGGTTACGTTTTAGGGTTAGGTTTAGGGTTAGAGTTAAGGTTAGGGTTAGGGGTTAGGGTTAGGGTTAGGGTTAGGATTAGGGTTAGGGTTAGGGTTCGGGTTAGAGTTAGGGTTCGGTTTAGGGTTAGGGTTAGGGTTAGGGTTAGGTTTAGGTTTCGGGTTAGGGTTCGGGTTCGGGTTAGGGTTAGGTTTCGAGTGAGGGTTAGGGTTAGGGTTAGGTTTAGGGTTCGGGTTAGGGTTAGGGTTAGGGTTAGGGTTCGGGTTAGGGTTAGGGTTAGGGTTCGGGTAAGGTTCGGGTTAGGGTTAGGATTCGGGTAAGTGGTTAGTGTTCGCGTTCTGGTTAGGGTTAGTGTTAGGGTTCCCGTTAGGGTTAGGGTTAGGGTTCGGGTTAGAGTTAGGTTTAGGTTTAGGGTTAGGGTTAGGGTTCGGGTTACGGTTAGGGTTAGGGTTCGGGTTAGGGTTACGGTTCGGGTTCGGGTTAGGGTTAGGGCTCGGGTTCGGGTTAGGGTTCGGGTTTGGGTTAGGGTTTGGGTTAGGGTTAGATTTACGGTTAGGTTTCGGGTTAGTGTTAGGGTTCGGGTTCGGGTTCGGGTTAGGGTTAGGGTTCGGGTTAAGGTTAGGGTTCGGGTTAGGTTTAGGTTAGGGTTCGGGTTAGGGTTAGGGTTAGGGTTAGGCTTAGGTTTCGGATTAGGGTTAGGGGTAGGGTTCGGGTTAGGGTTCGGTTTCGGGTTAGGGTTAGTGTTAGGGTTCGGGTTAGGGTTAGGGTTCGGGTTCGGGTTAGGGTTAGGGTTCGGGTTAGGGTTAGGTTTAGGGTTCGGTTTAGGGTTAGGGTTCGTGTTAGGGTTAGGGTTCGGGTTCGGGTTAGGGTTAGGGTTCGGGTTCGGGTTAGGGTTCAGGTTTGGGTTAGGGTTTGGGTTAGGGTTAGGGTTACGGTTAGGGTTCGGGTTAGGGTTAGTTTTCGGGTTCGGGTTCGGGTTAGGGTTAGGGTTCGGGTTAGGTTAGGGTTTGGGTTAGGGTTAGGATTAGGGTTCGGATTAGGTTTAGGGTTAGAGTTTGGTTTAGGGTTCGGATTAGGGTTAGGGGTAGGGTTCGGGTCAGGGTTCGGGTTCGGGTTAGGGTTAGTGTTAAGGTTAGGGTTAGGGTTCGGGTTAGGGTTAGGGTTAGGTTTCGGGTAAGGTTCGGATTAAGGTTAGGATTCGGGTAAGGGGTTAGGGTTCGGGTTCGGGTTCGGGTTAGGGTTAGGGTTCCGGTTAGGGTTAGGGTTAGGGTTAGAGTTAGGGTTAGGTTTAGGGTTAGGGTTAGGGTTCGGGTTAGGGTTAGGGTTAGTGTTCGGTTTAGGGTTAGGTTTAGGGTTCGAGTTAGGGTTAGGGTTCCGGTTAGGGTTAGGGGTTAGAGTTAGGGTTAGGGTTAGGGTTAGGGTTCGGGTTAGGGTTAGGGGTTAGGGTTCGGGTTAGGGTTAGGGTTAGGGTTCGTGTTCGGGTTCGGGTTAGGTTTCGGGTTCGGGTTAGGGTTCGGGTTCGGGTAGGGTTCGGGTTCGGCTTAGGGTTAGGTGTTAGTGTTCAGGTTAGGGGTAGGTTTAGGGTTCGGGTTAGGGTTCGGGTTAGGGTTAGGGTTAAGGTTGGTGTTAGGGTTAGGGTTAGGGTTAGGGTTAGGGTTCGGGTTCGGGTTAGGGTTAGGGTTCGGGTTAGGGTTAGGGTTCGGGTTAGGGTTAGGGTTAAGGTTCCGGTTAGGGTTAGGGGTAGGTTTCGGGTTAGGGTTCGGGTGAGGGTTACGGTTAGTTTTAGGGTTAGGGTTAGGGTTCGGGTTAGGGTTAGGGTTAGGGTTAGGGTTAGGGGTTAGGGTTAGGGTTAGGTTTCGGGTTAGGGTTCGGGTTAGGGTTCGGGTTAGGGTTCGGGTTATGGTTAGGGTTAGGGTTAGTGTTCGGGTTAGGTTTAGGGTTAGGGTTCGGGTTAGGGATCGGGTTAGGGTTAGTGTTAGTGTTAGGGTTCGGTTTAGCTTTAAGGTTAGGGTTAGGGTTAGGGTTAGGGTTCAGGTTAGGGTTCGGGTTAAGGTTCCGGTTAGGGTTAGGGTTAGGGTTAGGGTTAGGGTTCGTGTTAGGGTTCGGGTAAGGGGTCGGGTGAGTTTAGGGTTACGGTTAGGGTTCGGGTTCGGGGTTAGGGTTAGGTTTAGGGTTAGGGTTAGGGTTAGGGTTAGGGTTAGGGTTCGGGTTAGGGTTCGGGTTAGGGTTAGGGTTAGGGTTCGGGTTCGGGTTAGGGTTAGTGTTCTGGTTAGGGTTCGGGTTAAGGTTAGGGTTAGGGTTAGGGTTCGGGTTAGGGTTAGGGTACGGGTTAGGGTTAGGGTTAGGGTTAGGGTTCCGGTTAGGGTTTGGGTTAGTGTTAGGGTTAGGGTTCGGGTTAGGGTTAGGTTTAGGGTTCGGGTTAGGGTTCGGGTTCGGGTTCGGGTTAGGGTTAGGGTTCGGGTTAGGTTAGGGTTTGGGTTAGGGTTAGGATTAGGGTTCGGGTTAGGTTTAGGGTTAGAGTTTGGTTTAGGGTTCGGATTAGGGTTAGGGGTAGGGTTCGGGTCAGGGTTCGGGTTCGGGTTAGGGTTAGTGTTAAGGTTAGGGTTAGGGTTCGGGTTAGGGTTAGGGTTAGGTTTCGGGTAAGGTTCGGATTAAGGTTAGGATTCGGGTAAGGGGTTAGGGTTCGGGTTCGGGTTCGGGTTAGGGTTAGGGTTCCGGTTAGGGTTAGGGTTAGGGTTAGAGTTAGGGTTAGGTTTAGGGTTAGGGTTAGGGTTCGGGTTAGGGTTAGGGTTAGTGTTCGGTTTAGGGTTAGGTTTAGGGTTCGAGTTAGGGTTAGGGTTCCGGTTAGGGTTAGGGGTTAGAGTTAGGGTTAGGGTTAGGGTTAGGGTTCGGGTTAGGGTTAGGGGTTAGGGTTCGGGTTAGGGTTAGGGTTAGGGTTCGTGTTCGGGTTCGGGTTTGGGTTAGGTTTCGGGTTCGGGTTAGGGTTCGGGTTCGGGTAGGGTTCGGGTTCGGCTTAGGGTTAGGTGTTAGTGTTCAGGTTAGGGGTAGGTTTAGGGTTCGGGTTAGGGTTCGGGTTAGGGTTAGGGTTAAGGTTGGTGTTAGGGTTAGGGTTAGGGTTAGGGTTAGGGTTCGGGTTCGGGTTAGGGTTAGGGTTCGGGTTAGGGTTAGGGTTCGGGTTAGGGTTAGGGTTAAGGTTCCGGTTAGGGTTAGGGGTAGGTTTCGGGTTAGGGTTCGGGTGAGGGTTACGGTTAGTTTTAGGGTTAGGGTTAGGGTTCGGGTTAGGGTTAGGGTTAGGGTTAGGGTTAGGGGTTAGGGTTAGGGTTAGGTTTCGGGTTAGGGTTCGGGTTAGGGTTCGGGTTAGGGTTCGGGTTATGGTTAGGGTTAGGGTTAGTGTTCGGGTTAGGTTTAGGGTTAGGGTTCGGGTTAGGGATCGGGTTAGGGTTAGTGTTAGTGTTAGGGTTCGGTTTAGCTTTAAGGTTAGGGTTAGGGTTAGGGTTAGGGTTCAGGTTAGGGTTCGGGTTAAGGTTCCGGTTAGGGTTAGGGTTAGGGTTAGGGTTAGGGTTCGTGTTAGGGTTCGGGTAAGGGGTCGGGTTAGTTTAGGGTTACGGTTAGGGTTCGGGTTCGGGGTTAGGGTTAGGTTTAGGGTTAGGGTTAGGGTTAGGGTTAGGGTTCGGGTTAGGGTTCGGGTTAGGGTTAGGGTTAGGGTTCGGGTTCGGGTTAGGGTTAGGGTTCTGGTTAGGGTTCGGGTTAAGGTTAGGGTTAGGGTTAGGGTTCGGGTTAGGGTTAGGGTACGGGTTAGGGTTAGGGTTAGGGTTAGGGTTCCGGTTAGGGTTTGGGTTAGTGTTAGGGTTAGGGTTCGGGTTAGGGTTAGGTTTAGGGTTCGGGTTAGGGTTCGGGTTAGGGTTCGGGTTAGGGTTAGTTTTAGGGTTCGGGTTAGGGTTCGGGTTAGGTTTAGGGTTCGGGTTAGGTTTAGGGTTCGGGATAGAGTTCGGGTTCGGGTTAGGGTTCGGCTCTGTTAAGGGTTAGGGTTAGGGTTCGGGTTCGGGTTAGGGTTAGGTTTAGGGTTAGGGTTAGGTTTAGGGTTCGGGGTAGGGTTAGGTTTAGGGTTAGGGTTAGGGTTCGGGTAAGGGTTAGGGTTAGGGTTCGGGTTAGGGTTCGGGTTAGGGTTCGGGTAAGGGTTAGGGTTAGGATTAGGGTTAGGGTTCGGGTTAGGGTTAGGGTTCGGGTTAGCGTTAGGGTTCGGGTTAGGGTTAGGGTTTGGGTTCGGGTTCGGGTTCGGGTTATGGTTAGGGTGTGGGTTCGGGTTAGGGTTAGGGGTTAGGGTTCCGGTTAGGGTTAGGGTTAGGGTTCGGGTTAGGGATAGGGTTCGGTTTAGGGTTAGGTTTAGGGTTCGGGTTAGGGTTAGGGTTAGGGTTCGGGTTAGGGTTAGGGTTCGGGTTCGGGTTAGGTTTAGGGTTCGGGTTCTGGTTAGGGTTCGGTTTTGGGTTAGGGTTTGGTTTAGGGTTAGGTTACGGTTAGGGTTCGGGTTAGGGTTAGTGTTCGGGTTCGGGTTCGGGTTAGGGTTAGGGTTCGGGTTAGGGTTAGGGTTCGGGTTAGGGTTAGGGTTAGGGTTCGTGTTAGGGTTAGGGTTAGGGTTAGGGTTAGGTTTAGGGTTCGTATTAGTGTTAGGGGTAGGGTTCGGGTTAGGGTTAGTGTTAAGGTTAGGGTTAGGGTTCGGGTTAGGGTTAGGGTTAGGGTTAGGGATTAGTGTTAGTGTTAGGGTTCGGGTTAGGGTTAGGGTTAGGGTTCGGGTACGGTTCGGATGAGGGTTAGGATTCGGGTAAGGGGTTAGGGTTCGGGTTCGGGTTCGGGTTAGGGTTAGGGTTCCGGTTAGGGTTAGGGTTAGGGTTCGGTTTAGAGTTAGGGTTAGGTTTAGTGTTAGCGTTAGGGTTAGGGTTAGGGGTTAGGGTAAGGGTTAGGGTTAGGGTTAGGTTTAGGGTTCGGGTTAGGGTTAGGGTTAGTGTTCGAGTTAGGGTTAGGGTTCGGGTTAGGGTTAGGGTTTAGGGTTAGGGTTTGGGTTAGGGTTAGGGTTAGTGTTCGGGTTAGGGTTAGGGTTAGGGTTAGGTTTCGGGTTAGGGTTAGGGTTAGAGTTAGGTTTCGTGTTAGGGTTAGGGTTAGGGTTAGGGTTAGGGTTAGGGTTCGGGTTAGGGTTAGGGTTATGGTTTGGGTTCGGTTTCGGGGTAAGGTTAGGGTTCGGGTTCGGGTTAGGGTTCGGGTTCGGGTTCGTGATAGGGGTTAGGGTTAGGGTTAGTGTTAGGGGTAGGGTTCGGGTTCGGGTTCGGGTTAGGGTTAGGGTTAGGGTTCGGGTTAGGGTTTGGGTTAGGGTTAGGGTTAGGGTTCGGGTTAGGGTTAGGGCTAGGGTTCGGGTTACGGTTCGGGTTAGGGTTCGGGTTCGGGTTAGGGTTCGGGTTCGTGTTAGGGTTAGGGTTAGGGTTCGGAATAGGGTTAGGGTTAGGGTTAGGGTAAGGGTTAGGGTTCGGGTTAGGGTTCGGGTTAGGGTTAGGGTTTGGGTTAGGGTTAGGGTTAGGTTTAGGGTTAGGGTTGGGATTCGGGTTAGGGTTAGGGTTAGGGTTAGGGTTCGGGTTCGGGTTACGTTTTAGGGTTAGGTTTAGTGTTAGGGTTAGGGTTAGGGTTAGGGGTTAGGGTTAGGGTTAGGGTTAGGGTTAGGGTTAGGGTTAGGGTTCGGGTTAGGGTTAGGGTTCGGGTTACGGTTAGTGTTAGGGTTCGTGTTCGGGTTCGGGTTTTGGTTAGGTTTCGGGTTCGGGTTAGGGTTCGGGTTCGGGTTAGGGTTCGGGTTCGCGTTAGCGTTAGGTGTTAGTGTTCAGGTTAGGGGTAGGGTTAGGGTTCGGGTTAGGGTTCGGGTTAGGGTTAGGGTTAAGGTTGGTGTTAGGGTTAGGTTTAGGTTTAGGGTTAGGGTTCGGGTTCGGGTTCGGGTTAGGGTTCGGTTTAGGGTTAGGGTTAGGGTTAGGGTTAGGGTTAAGGTTCGGGTTAGGGTTAGGGTTAGGGTTAGGGTTAGGGTTAGGGTTCGGATTAGGGTTAGGGGTAGGGTTTGGGTTCGGGTTAGGGTTCGGGTTAGGGTTCGGGTTAGGGTTAGGGTTAGGGTTAGGGTTCGGGTTCGGGGTTAGGGTTAGGGTTAGGGTTCGTGTTAGGTTTCGGGTAAGGGGTCGGGTTAGTTTTAGGGTTAGGGTTAGGGTTCGGGTTCGGGTTAGGGGTAGGGTTTGGGTTCGGGTTAGGGTTCGGGTTAGGGTTCGGGTTAGGGTTAGGGTTAGGGTTAGGGTTCGGGTTCGGGGTTAGGGTTAGGGTGAGGGTTCGGGTTAGGGTTCGGGTTAGGGTTAGGATTCGGGTATGAGCTTAGGGTTCGGTTTCGGGTTAGGGTTAGGGTTAGAGTTCCGGTTAGGGTTAGGGTTAGGGTTCGGGTTAGGATTAGGGTTAGGGTAAGGGTTAGGGTTCGGGTTAGGGTTAGGGTTATGGTTCGGGATAGGGTTCGGGTTAAGTTTAGGGTTAGGGTTAGGGTTCGGGTTAGGGTTAGGGTACGGGTTAGGGTTAGGGTTAGAGTTAGGGTTCCGGTTAGGGTTTGGGTTAGGGTTAGGGTTAGGGTTCGGGTTAGGGTTAGGTTTAGGTTTCGGGTTAGGGTTCGGGTTAGGGTTCGGGTTAGGGTTAGGGTTAGGGTTCGGGTTAGGGTCGGGTTAGGGTTAGGGTTCGGGTTAGGTTTAGGGTTCGTGTTAGGGTTCTGGTTCGGGTTAGGGTTCGGGCTCTGTTACGGGTTAGGGTTAGGGTTCGAGTTCGGGTTAGGGTTAGGGTTAGGGTTAGGGTTAGGGTTCGGGTTAG
>JAVLSZ010000035.1:3035000-3057500 GCA_032313775.1 Urocyon cinereoargenteus
GGTTAGTGTTAAGGTTAGGGTGAGGGTTCGGGTTAGGGTTAGGGTTAGGGTTAGGGGTTAGGGTTATGTTTAGGGTTCGGGTTAGGGTTAGGGTTAGGTTTCGGGTAAGGTTCGGATTAGGGTTAGGATTCGGGTAAGGGGTTAGGGTTCGGGTTCGGGTTCGGGTTAGGGTTAGGGTTCCGGTTAGGGTTAGGGTTAGGGTTCGGGTTAGAGTTAGGGTTAGGTTTAGTGTTAGGGTTAGGGTTCGGTTTAGGGTTAGGGTTAGGGTTCGGTTTAGGGTTAGGGTTAGAGTTCGAGTTAGGGTTAGGGTTCCGGTTAGGTTTAGGGGTTAGGTTTAGGGTTAGGGTTAGGGTTAGGGTTAGGGTTCGGGTTAGGGTTAGGGTTCGGGTTAGGGTGAGGGTTAGGGTTCGGGTTAGGGTTAGGCTTAGGGTTAGGGTTAGGGTTCGGGTTAGGGTTATGGTTATGGTTTGGGATCGGGTTCGGGTTCGGGTTAGGGTTCGGGTTCGGGTTAGGGTTCGGGTCGGGTAGGGGTTATGGTTCGGGTTAGGGTTAGTGTTAGGGTTCGTGTTCGGGTTCGGGTTTGGGTTAGGTTTCGGGTTCGGGTTAGGGTTCGGGTTCGGGTTAGGGTTCGGGTTCGGGTTAGCGTTAGGTGTTAGTGTTCAGGTTAGGGGTAGGGTTAGGGTTCGGGTTAGGGTTCGGGTTAGGGTTAGGGTTAAGGTTGGTGTTAGGGTTAGGGTTAGGGTTAGGGTTAGGGTTCGGGTTCGGGTTCGGGTTAGGGTTCGGGTTAGGGTTAGGGTTAGGGTTAGGGTTAAGGTTCGGGTTAGGGTTAGGGTTAGGGTTAGGGTTAGGGTTAGGGTTCGGATTAGGGTTAGGGGTAGGTTTCGGGTTAGGGTTCGGGTGAGGGTTACGGTTAGTTTTAGGGTTAGGGTTAGGGTTCGGGTTAGGGTTAGGGTTAGGGTTAGGGGTTAGGGTTAGGGTTAGGTTTCGGGTTAGGGTTCGGGTTAGGGTTCGGGTTAGGGTTCGGGTTATGGTTAGGGTTAGGGTTAGGGTTCGGGTTATGTTTAGGGTTAGGGTTCGGGTTAGGGTTCGGGTTAGGGTTAGTGTTAGGGTTAGGGTTCGGTTTAGCTTTAGGGTTAGGGTTAGGGTTAGGGTTAGGGTTCAGGTTAGGGTTCGGGTTAAGGTTCCGGTTAGGGTTAGGGTTAGGGTTAGGGTTAGGGTTAGGGTTCGTGTTAGGTTTCGGGTAAGGGGTCGGGTTAGTTTTAGGGTTAGGGTTAGGGTTCGGGTTCGGGTTAGGGGTAGGGTTCGGGTTCGGGTTAGGGTTCGGGTTAGGGTTCGGGTTAGGGTTAGGGTTAGGGTTAGGGTTCGGGTTCGGGTTTAGGGTTAGGGTGAGGGTTCGGGTTAGGGTTCGGGTTAGGGTTAGGATTCGGGTATGAGCTTAGGGTTCGGTTTCGGGTTAGGGTTAGGGTTAGAGTTCCGGTTAGGGTTAGGGTTAGGGTTCGGGTTAGGATTAGGGTTAGGGTAAGGGTTAGGGTTCGGGTTAGGGTTAGGGTTAGGGTTCGGGATAGGGTTCGGGTTAAGTTTAGGGTTAGGGTTAGGGTTCGGGTTAGGGTTAGGGTACGGGTTAGGGTTAGGGTTAGAGTTAGGGTTCCGGTTAGGGTTTGGGTTAGGGTTAGGGTTAGGGTTCGGGTTAGGGTTAGGTTTAGGTTTCGGGTTAGGGTTCGGGTTAGGGTTCGGGTTAGGGTTAGGGTTAGGGTTCGGTTTAGGGTCGGGTTAGGGTTAGGGTTCGGGTTAGGTTTAGGGTTCGTGTTAGGGTTCTGGTTCGGGTTAGGGTTCGGGCTCTGTTAAGGGTTAGGGTTAGGGTTCGGGTTCGGGTTAGGGTTAGGGTTAGGGTTAGGGTTCGGGTTAGGGTTAGGTTTAGGGTTAGATTTAGGGTTCGGGTAAGGGTTAGCGTTAGGGTTCGGGTTAGGGTTAGGGTTAGGGTTCGGGTAAGGGTTAGGGTTAGGATTAGGGTTAGGGTTCGGGTTAGGGTTAGGGTTCGGGTTAGGGTTAGGTTTCGGGTTAGGGTTAGGGTTAGGGTTCGGGTTCAGGTTCGGGTTAGGGTTAGGGTTCGTGTTCGGGTTAGGGTTAGGGGTTAGGGTTCCGGTTAGGGTTAGGGTTAGGGTTCGGGTTCGGGTTAGGGTTAGGGTTCCGGTTAGGGTTAGGGTTAGGGTTCGGTTTAGAGTTAGGGTTAGGTTTAGGGTTAGCATTAGGGTTAGGGTTAGGGGTTAGGGTAAGGGTTAGGGTTAGGGTTAGGGTTAGGGTTAGGGTTCGGGTTAGGGTTAGGGTTAGTGTTCGAGTTAGGGTTAGGGTTCGGGTTAGGGTTAGGGTTTAGGGTTAGGGTTTGGGTTAGGGTTAGGGTTAGTGTTCGGGTTAGGGTTAGGGTTAGGGTTAGGTTTCGGGTTAGGGTTAGGGTTAGAGTTAGGTTTCGTGTTAGGGTTAGGGTTAGGGTTAGGATTAGGGTTAGGGTTCGGGTTAGGGTTAGGGTTATGGTTTGGGTTCGGTTTCGGGGTAAGGTTAGGGTTCGGGTTCGGGTTAGGGTTCGGGTTCGGGTTCGTGATAGGGGTTAGGGTTAGGGTTAGTGTTAGGGTTAGGGTTCGGGTTCGGGTTAGGGTTAGGGTTAGGGTTAGGGTTCGGGTTAGTGTTTGGGTTAGGGTTAGGGTTCGGGTTAGGGTTAGGGCTAGGGTTCGGGTTAGGGTTCCGGTTAGGGTTCGGGTTCGGGTTAGGGTTCGGTTTCGTCTTAGGGTTAGGGTTAGGGGTCGGAATAGGGTTAGGGTTAGGGTTAGGGTAAGGGTTAGGGTTCGGGTTAGGGTTCGGATTAGGGTTAGGGTTAGGGTTAGGGTTAGGTTTAGGGTTAGGTTTCGGGTTCGGGTTAGGGTTAGGGTTCGGGTTACATTTTAGGGTTAGGTTTAGGGTTAGGGTTAGGGTTAGGTTTAGGGGTTAGGGTTAGGGTTAGGGTTAGGGTTAGTGTTAGGGTTCGGGTTAGGGTTAGGGTTAGGGTTAGGGTTAGGGTTAGGTTTAGGGTTAGGTTTAGGTTTCGGGTTAGGGTTCGGGTTCGGGTTAGGGTTAGGGTTCGGGTTAGGGTTAGGGTTAGGGTTAGGGCTCGGGTTAGTGTTAGGGTTAGGGTTAGGGTTAGGGTTCGGGTTAGGGTTAGGGTTAGGGTTCAGGTAAGGTTCGGGTTAGGGTTAGGATTCGGGTAAGGGGTTAGGGTTCGAATTCTGGTTAGGGTTAGGGTTAGGGTTCCCGTTAGGGTTAGGGTTAGGGTTCGGGTAGAGTTAGGTTTAGGTTTAGGGTTAGGGTTAGGGTTCGGTTTAGGGTTAGGGTTAGGGTTCGGGTTAGGGTTAGGGTTCGGGTTCGGGTTAGGGTTAGAGTTCGGGTTCGGGTTAGGGTTCGGGTTTGGGTAAGGTTTTGGGTTACGGTTAGGTTTACGGTTAGGGTTCGGGTTAGGGTTAGGGTTCGGTTTAAGGTTAGGGTTCGGGTTAGGTTTAGGTTAGGGTTCGGGTTAGGGTTAGGGTTAGGGTTAGCTTTAGGTTTCGGATTAGGGTTAGAGGTAGGGATCGGGTCAGGGTCGGGTACGGGTTAGGGTTAGTGTTAAGGTTAGGGTTAGGGTTAGGGTTAGGGTTAGGGTTAGGGTTAGGGGTTAGTGTTAGGGTTAGTGTTCGGGTTAGGTTTAGGGTTAGGGTTCGGGTAAGGTTCGGGTTAGGGTTAGGATTCGGGTAAGTGGTTAGGGTTCGGTTTCGGGTTAGGGTTAGGGTTAGGGTTCTGGTTAGGGTTAGGGTTAGGGTTCGGGTTAGAGTTAGGGTTAGGTTTAGGGTTAGGGTTAGGGTTCGGGTTAGGGTTAGGTTTAGGGTTCGGGTTAAGGTTAGGGTTAGGTTTCGTGTTAGGGTTAGGGTTCGGGTTCGGGTTAGGGTTAGGTTTCGGGTTCGGGTTAGGGTTCGGGTTTGGGTTAGGGTTTGGTTTAGGGTTAGGGTTACGGTTAGGGTTCGGGTTAGGGTTAGTTTTCGGGTTCGGGTTCGGGTTAGGGTTAGGGTTCGGGTTAGGGTTAGGGTTTGGGTTAGGGTTAGGATTAGGGTTCGGGTTAGGGTTAGGGTTAGGGTTAGGTTTAGGGTTCGGATTAGGGTTAGGGGTAGGGTTTGGGTCAGGTTTCGGGTTCGGGTTAGGGCTAGTGTTAAGGTTAGGGTGAGGGTTCGGGTTAGGGTTAGGGTTAGGGTTAGGGGTTAGGGTTATGGTTAGGGTTCGGGTTAGGGTTAGGGTTAGGTTTCGGGTAAGGTTCAGATTAGGGTTAGGATTCGGGTAAGGGGTTAGGGTTCGGGTTCGGGTTCGGGTTAGGGTTAGGGTTCCGGTTAGGGTTAGGGTTCGGGTTAGGGTTAGGGTTAGGGTTCGTTTTAGAATTAGGGTTAGGGTTCGAGTTAGGGTTAGGGTTCCGGTTAGGGTTAGGGGTTAGGGTTAGGGTTAGGGTTAGGGTTAGGGTTAGGGTTAGGGTTCGGGTTAGTGTTAGGGTTAGGGTTAGGGTTAGGGTTAGGGTTCGGGTTAGGTTTAGGCTTAGGGTTAGGGTTAGGGTTCGGGTTAGGTTTAGGGTTATGGTTTGGGTTCGGGTTCGGGTTCGGTTTAGGGTTCGGGTTCGGGTTAGGGTTCGGGTTCGGGTTAGGGGTTATGGTTCGGGTTAGGGTTAGTGTTAGGGTTCGTGTTCGGGTTCGGGTTTGGGTTAGGTTTCGGGTTCGGGTTAGGGTTCGGGTTCGGGTTAGGGTTCGGGTTCGGGTTAGGGTTAGGTGTTAGTGTTCAGGTTAGGGGTAGGGTTAGGGTTCGGGTTAGGGTTCGGGTTAGGGTTAGGGTTAAGGTTGGCGTTAGGGTTAGGGTTACGGTTAGGGTTAGGGTTAGGGTTCGGGTTAGGGTTAGGGTTCGTGTTAGGGTTAGGGTTCGGGTTAGGGTTAGGGTTCGGGTTCGGGTTAGGGTTCGGGTTAAAGTTAGGGTTAGTGTTAGGGTTCGGGTTAGGGTTAGGGTTCGGGTTAGGGTTAGGGTAAGGGTTCGGGTTAGGGTTCGGGTTATGGTTAGGGTTAGGTTTAGGGTTCGGGTTAGGTTTAGGGTTAGGGTTCGGGTTAGGGTCGGGTTAGGGTTAGTGTCAGGGTTAGGTTTCGGTTTAGCTTTAGGGTTAGGGTTAGGGTTTGGGTTAGGGTTCAGGTTAGGGTTCGGTTTAAGGTTCCGGTTAGGGTCAGGGTTAGGGTTAGGGTTAGGGTTCGTGTTAGGGTTCGGGTAAGGGGTCGGTTTAGTTTTAGGGTTAGGGTTAGGGTTCGGGATCGGGTTAGGGGTAGGGTTTGGGTTCGGGTTAGGGTTCGGGTTAGGATTCGGCTTAGGGTTAGGGTTAGGGTTAGGGTTCGGGTTCGGGGTTAGGGTTAGGGTTAGGGTTAGGGTTAGGGTTCGGGTTAGGGTTAGGGTTAGGGTTCGGGTTAGGGTTCGGGTTAAGGTTAGGGTTAGGGTTAGGGTTCGGGTTAGTGTTAGAGTACGGGTTAGGGTTAGGGTTAGGGTTCCGGTTAGGGTTTAGTTAGGGTTAGGGTTAGGGTTCGGGTTAGGGTTAGGGTTAGGGTTAGGGTTAGGGTTAGGGTTCGGGATCGGGTTAGGGGTAGGGTTTGGGTTCGGGTTAGGGTTCGGGTTAGGATTCGGCTTAGGGTTAGGGTTAGGGTTAGGGTTCGGGTTCGGGGTTAGGGTTAGGGTTAGGGTTCGGGTTAGGTTTCGGGTTAGGGTTAGGATTCGGGTATGAGCTTAGGGTTCGGTTTCGGGTTAGGGTTAGGGTTAGAGTTCCTGTTAGGGTTAGGGTTAGGGTTCGGGTTAGGATTAGGGTTAGGGTTAGGGTTAGGGTTCGGGTTAGGGTTAGGGTTAGGGTTAGGGTTCGGGTTAGGGTTCGGGTTAAGGTTAGGGTTAGGGTTAGGGTTCGGGTTAGTGTTAGAGTACGGGTTAGGGTTAGGGTTAGGGTTCCGGTTAGGGTTTAGTTAGGGTTAGGGTTAGGGTTCGGGTTAGGGTTAGGTTTAGGGTTCGGGTTAGGGTTCGGGTTAGGGTTCGGGTTAGGGTTAGGGTTAGGGTTCGGGTTAGGGTTCGGGTTAGGGTTAGGGTTCGGGTTAGGTTTAGGGTTCGGGTTAGGGTTCGGGTTCGGGTTAGGGTTCGGGCTCTGTTAAGGGTTAGGGTTAGGGTTCGGGTTCGGGTTAGGGTTAGGGTTAGGGTTAGGGTTAGGTTTCGGGTTAGGGTTAGGTTTAGGGTTAGGGTTAGGGTTCGGGTAAGGGTTAGGGTTAGGGTTCGGGTTAGGGTTCGGGTTAGGGTTCGGGTAAGGGTTAGGTTTAGGATTAGGGTTAGGGTTCGGGTTAGGGTTAGGTTTCGGGTTAGGGATAGGGTTCGGATTAGGGTTAGGGTTAGGGTTCGGGTTCGGGGTCGGGTTAGGGTTCGGGTTCGGGTTAGGGTTAGGGGTTAGGGTTCCGGTTAGATTTAGGGTTTCGGTTCGGGTTAGGGTTCGGGTTAGGGTTAGGGTTAGGGTTCTGGTTAGGGTTAGGGTTAGGGTTCGGGTTAGAGTTAGGATTAGGTTTAGGGTTAGGGTTAGGGTTCGGGTTAGGGTTAGGTTTAGGGTTCGGGTTAAGGTTAGGGTTAGGTTTCGTGTTAGGGTTAGGGTTCGGGTTCGGGTTAGGGTTAGGTTTCGGGTTCGGGTTAGGGTTCGGGTTTGGGTTAGGGTTTGGTTTAGGGTTAGGGTTACGGTTAGGGTTCGGGTTAGGGTTAGTTTTCGGGTTCGGGTTCGGGTTAGGGTTAGGGTTCGGGTTAGGGTTAGGGTTTGGGTTAGGGTTAGGATTAGGGTTCGGGTTAGGGTTAGGGTTAGGGTTAGGTTTAGGGTTCGGATTAGGGTTAGGGGTAGGGTTTGGGTCAGGTTTCGGGTTCGGGTTAGGGCTAGTGTTAAGCTTAGGGTGAGGGTTCGGGTTAGGGTTAGGGTTAGGGTTAGGGGTTAGGGTTATGGTTAGTGTTCGGGTTAGGGTTAGGGTTAGGTTTCGGGTAAGGTTCGGATTAGGGTTAGGATTCGGGTAAGGGGTTAGGGTTCGGGTTCGGGTTCGGGTTAGGGTTAGGGTTCCGGTTAGGGTTAGGGTTCGGGTTAGGGTTAGGGTTAGGGTTCGTTTTAGGATTAGGGTTAGGGTTCGAGTTATGGTTAGGGTTCCGGTTAGGGTTAGGGGTTAGGGTTAGGGTTAGGGTTCGGGTTAGGGTTAGGGTTCGGGTTAGGGTTAGGGTTAGGGTTAGGGTTAGGGTTAGGGTTCGGGTTAGGTTTAGGCTTAGGGTTAGGGTTAGGGTTCGGGTTAGGGTTAGGGTTATGGTTTGGGTTCGGGTTCGGGTTCGGGTTAGGGTTCGGGTTCGGGTTAGGGTTCGGGTTCGGGTTAGGGGTTATGGTTCGGGTTAGGGTTAGTGTTAGGGTTCGTGTTCGGGTTCGGGTTTGGGTTAGGTTTCGGGTTAGGGTTCAGGTTCGGGTTAGGGTTCGGGTTCGGGTTAGGGTTAGGTGTTAGTGTTCAGGTTAGGGGTAGGGTTAAGGTTCGGGTTAGGGTTCGGGTTAGGGTTAGGGTTAAGGTTGGCGTTAGGGTTAGGGTTACGGTTAGGGTTAGGGTTAGGGTTCGGGTTAGGGTTAGGGTTCGTGTTAGGGTTAGGGTTCGGGTTAGGGTTAGGGTTAGGGTTCGGGTTAGGGTTCGGGTTAAGGTTAGGGTTAGTGTTAGGGTTCGGGTTAGGGTTAGGGTTCGGGTTAGGGTTAGGGTTAGGGTTCGGGTTAGGGTTCGGGTTATGGTTAGGGTTAGGTTTAGGGTTCGGGTTAGGTTTAGGGTTAGGGTTCGGGTTAGGGTTCGGGCTCTGTTAAGGGTTAGGGTTAGGGTTCGGGTTCGGGTTAGGGTTAGGGTTAGGGTTAGGGTTAGGGTTAGGGTTCGGGTTAGTGTTAGGGTACGGGTTAGGGTTAGGGTTAGGGTTCCGGTTAGGGTTTATGTTAGGGTTAGGGTTAGGGTTCGGGTTAGGGTTAGGTTTAGGGTTCGGGTTAGGGTTCGGGTTAGGGTTCGGGTTAGGGTTAGGGTTAGGGTTCGGGTTAGGGTTCGGGTTAGGGTTAGGGTTCGGGTTAGGTTTAGGGTTCGGGTTAGGGTTCGGGTTCGGGTTAGGGTTCGGGCTCTGTTAAGGGTTAGGGTTAGGGTTCGGGTTCGGGTTAGGGTTAGGGTTAGGGTTAGGGTTAGGGTTCGGGTTAGGGTTAGGTTTAGGGTTAGGGTTAGGGTTCGGGTAAGGGTTAGGGTTAGGGTTCGGGTTAGGGTTCGGGTTAGGGTTCGGGTAAGGGTTAGGTTTAGGATTAGGGTTAGGGTTCGGGTTAGGGTTAGGGTTCGGGTTAGGGTTAGGGTTCGGATTAGGGTTAGGGTTAGGGTTCGGGTTCGGGGTCGGGTTAGGGTTCGGGTTCGGGTTAGGGTTAGGGGTTAGGGTTCCGGTTAGATTTAGGGTTAGGGTTCGGGTTAGGGTTCGGGTTAGGGTTAGGGTTAGGGTTCTGGTTAGGGTTAGGGTTAGGGTTCGGGTTAGAGTTAGGGTTAGGTTTAGGGTTAGGGTTAGGGTTCGGGTTAGGGTTAGGTTTAGGGTTCGGGTTAAGGTTAGGGTTAGGTTTCGTGTTAGGGTTAGGGTTCGGGTTCGGGTTAGGGTTAGGTTTCGGGTTCGGGTTAGGGTTCGGGTTTGGGTTAGGGTTTGGTTTAGGGTTAGGGTTACGGTTAGGGTTCGGGTTAGGGTTAGTTTTCGGGTTCGGGTTCGGGTTAGGGTTAGGGTTCGGGTTAGGGTTAGGGTTTTGGTTAGGGTTAGGATTAGGGTTCGGGTTAGGGTTAGGATTAGGGTTAGGTTTAGGGTTCGGATTAGGGTTAGGGGTAGGGTTTGGGTCAGGTTTCGGGTTCGGGTTAGGGCTAGTGTTAAGGTTAGGGTGAGGGTTCGGGTTAGGGTTAGGGTTAGGGTTAGGGGTTAGGGTTATGGTTAGGGTTCGGGTTAGGGTTAGGGTTAGGTTTCGGGTAAGGTTCGGATTAGGGTTAGGATTCGGGTAAGGGTTTAGGGTTCGGGTTCGGGTTCGGGTTAGGGTTAGGGTTCCGGTTAGGGTTAGGGTTCGGGTTAGGGTTAGGGTTAGGGTTCGTTTTAGGATTAGGGTTAGGGTTCGAGTTAGGGTTAGGGTTCCGGTTAGGGTTAGGGGTTAGGGTTAGGGTTAGGGTTAGGGTTAGGGTTAGGGTTCGGGTTAGGGTTAGGGTTAGGGTTAGGGTTAGGGTTAGGTTTCGGGTTAGGTTTAGGCTTAGGGTTAGGTTTAGGGTTCGGGTTAGGTTTAGGGTTATGGTTTGGGTTCGGGTTCGGGTTCGGGTTAGGGTTCGGGTTCGGGTTAGGGTTCGGGTTCGGGTTAGGGGTTATGGTTCGTGTTAGGGTTAGTGTTAGGGTTCGTGTTCGGGTTCGGGTTTGGGTTAGGTTTCGGGTTCGGGTTAGGGTTCGGGTTCGGGTTAGGGTTCGGGTTCGGGTTAGGGTTAGGTGTTAGTGTTCAGGTTAGGGGTAGGGTTAGGGTTCGGGTTAGGGTTCGGGTTAGGGTTAGGGTTAAGGTTGGCGTTAGGGTTAGGGTTACGGTTAGGGTTAGGGTTAGGGTTCGGGTTAGGGTTAGGGTTCGTGTTAGGGTTAGGGTTCGGGTTAGGGTTAGGGTTAGGGTTCGGGTTAGGGTTCGGGTTAAAGTTAGGGTTAGTGTTAGGGTTCGGGTTAGGGTTAGGGTTCGGGTTAGGGTTAGGGTTCGGGTTAGGGTTCGGGTTATGGTTAGGGTTAGGTTTAGGGTTCGGGTTAGGTTTAGGGTTAGGGTTCGGGTTAGGGTCGGGTTAGGGTTAGTGTTAGGGTTAGGTTTCGGTTTAGCTTTAGGGTTAGGGTTAGGGTTTGGGTTAGGGTTCAGGTTAGGGTTCGGTTTAAGGTTCCGGTTAGGGTCAGGGTTAGGGTTAGGGTTAGGGTTCGTGTTAGGGTTCGGGTAAGGGGTCGGTTTAGTTTTAGGGTTAGGGTTAGGGTTCGGGATCGGGTTAGGGGTAGGGTTTGGGTTCGGGTTAGGGTTCGGGTTAGGATTCGGCTTAGGGTTAGGGTTAGGGTTAGGGTTCGGGTTCGGGGTTAGGGTTAGGGTTAGGGTTCGGGTTAGGTTTCGGGTTAGGGTTAGGATTCGGGTATGAGCTTAGGGTTCGGTTTCGGGTTAGGGTTAGGGTTAGAGTTCCGGTTAGGGTTAGGGTTAGGGTTCGGGTTAGGATTAGGGTTAGGGTTAGGGTTAGGGTTCGGGTTAGGGTTAGGGTTAGGGTTCGGGTTAGGGTTCGGGTTAAGGTTAGGGTTAGGGTTAGGGTTCGGGTTAGTGTTAGGGTACGGGTTAGGGTTAGGGTTAGGGTTCCGGTTAGGGTTTATGTTAGGGTTAGGGTTAGGGTTCGGGTTAGGGTTAGGTTTAGGGTTCGGGTTAGGGTTCGGGTTAGGGTTCGGGTTAGGGTTAGGGTTAGGGTTCGGGTTAGGGTTCGGGTTAGGGTTAGGGTTCGGGTTAGGTTTAGGGTTCGGGTTAGGGTTCGGGTTCGGGTTAGGGTTCGGGCTCTGTTAAGGGTTAGGGTTAGGGTTCGGGTTCGGGTTAGGGTTAGGGTTAGGGTTAGTGTTAGGGTTCGGGTTAGGGTTAGGTTTAGGGTTAGGGTTAGGGTTCGGGTAAGGGTTAGGGTTAGGGTTCGGGTTAGGGTTCGGGTTAGGGTTCGGGTAAGGGTTAGGTTTAGGATTAGGGTTAGGGTTCGGGTTAGGGTTAGGGTTCGGGTTAGGGTTAGGGTTCGGATTAGGGTTAGGGTTAGGGTTCGGGTTCGGGGTCGGGTTAGGGTTCGGGTTCGGGTTAGGGTTAGGGGTTAGGGTTCCGGTTAGATTTAGGGTTAGGGTTCGGGTTAGGGTTCGGGTTAGGGTTAGGTTTAGGGTTCGGGTTAGGGTTAGGGTTAGGGTTCGGGTGAGGGTTAGGGTTCGGGTTCGGGTTAGGGTTAGGGTTCGGGTTCGGGTTAGGTTTCGGTTTTGGGTTAGGGTTTGGTTTAGGGTTAGGGTTACGGTTAGGGTTCGCGTTAGGGTTAGTGTTCAGGTTCGGGTTCGGGTTAGGGTTAGGGTTCGGGTTCGGGTTAGGGTTCGGGTTAGGGTTAGGGTGAGGGTTCGGGTTAGGGTTAGGGTTAGGGTTAGGTTTAGGGTTCGTATTAGGGTTAGGGGTAGGGTTCGTGTTAGGGTTAGTGTTAAGGTTAGGGTTAGGGTTCGGGTTAGGGTTAGGGTTAGGGTTAGGGGTTAGTGCTAGTGTTAGGGTTCGGTTTAGGGTTAGGTTAGGTTTCGGGTAAGGTTCGGATTAGGGTTAGGATTCGGCTAAGGGGTTAGGGTTCGGGTTCGGGTTCGGGTTAGGGTTAGGGTTCGGTTTAGAGTTAGGGTTAGGTTTACGTTTAGGGTTAGGGTTCGGGTTAGGGTTAGGGTTCGTGTTAGGGTTAGTGTTAGGGTTAGAGTTAGGTTTAGGGTTAGGGTTCAGGTTAGGGTTAGGGTTAGGGTTATGTTTAGGGTTCGGATTAGGGTTAGGTTTAGGGTTAGGATTAGGTTTCGGGTTAGGGTTAGGGGTTAGGTTTAGGGTTAGGGTTCGGGTTAGGGTTCGGGTTAGGATTCGGGTTAAGGTTAGGGTTAGGTGTTAGTGTTCAGGTTAGGGGTAGGGTTAGGGTTCGGGTTAGGGTTCGGGTTAGGGTTAGGGTTAAGTTTGGGGTTAGGGATAGGGTTAGGGTTAGGGTTAGGTTTAGGGTTCGGGTTCTGGTTAGGGTTAGGGTTCTGGTTAGGGTTACGGTTCGGGTTAGTGTTAGGGTTAGGGTTCGCGTTAGGGTTAGGGTTAGGGTTAGGGTTAGTGTTCGGATTAGAGTTAGGGGTAGGGTTCGGGTTAGGGTTCGGGTTATGGTTACGGTTAGTGTTAGGGTTAGGGTTAGGGTTCGGGTTAGGGTTAGGGCTAGAGTTAGGGTTAGGGGTTAGGGTTAGGGTTAGGGTTCGGGTTAGGGTTAGGGTTAGGGTTCGGGTTAGGGTTCGGTTTATGTTTAGGGTTAGGGTTAGGGTTCGGGTTAGGTTTAGTGTTAGGTTTCGGGTTAGGGTTCGGTTTAGGGTTAGTGTTAGGGTTAGGGTTCGGGTTAGGGTTAGGGTTAGGGCTAGAGTTAGGGTTAGGGTTCAGGTTAGGGATCGGGTTAAGGTTCGGGTTCGGGTTAGGTTTAGGTTTAGGGTTAGGTTTCGTGTTAGGGTTCGGGTTAGGGGTCGGGTTAGTTTTAGGGTTAGGGTTAGGGTTCGGGTTCGGGTTAGGGGTAGGGTTTGGGTTCGGGTTAGGGTTCGGGTTAGGGTTCGTGTTAGGGTTAGGGTTAGGGTTAGGGTTCGGGTTCGGGGTTAGGGTTAGTGTTAGGGTTCGGGTTAGGGTTAGGATTCGGGTATGAGCTTAGGGTTCGGGTTCGGGTTAGGTTTAGGGTTAGGGTTCCGGTTAGGGTTAGGGTTAGGGTTCGGTTTAGGATTAGGGTTAGGGTTAGGATTAGGGTTCGGGTTAGGGTTAGGGTTCGGGATAGGGTTCGTGTTAAGGTTAGGGTTAGAGTTAGGGTTCGGGTTAGGGTTAGGTTTCGGGTTAGGGTTAGGGTTAGGGTTAGGGTTCGGGTTAGGGTTTCGGTTAGGGTTAGGGTTAGGGTTCGGGTTAGGGTTAGGGTTAGGGTTCGGGTTCGGGTTAGGGTTAGGGTTAGGGTTCCGGTTAGGGTTAGGGTTAGGGTTCGGTTTAGGATTAGGGTTAGGGTTAGGATTAGGGTTCGGGTTAGGGTTAGGGTTCGGGATAGGGTTCGTGTTAAGGTTAGGGTTAGAGTTAGGGTTCGGGTTAGGGTTAGGTTTCGGGTTAGGGTTAGGGTTAGGGTTAGGGTTCGGGTTAGGGTTTCGGTTAGGGTTAGGGTTAGGGTTCGGGTTAGGGTTAGGGTTAGGGTTCGGGTTCGGGTTAGGGTTAGGGTTAGGGTTCCGGTTAGGGTTAGGGTTAGGGTTCGGTTTAGGATTAGGGTTAGGGTTAGGATTAGGGTTCGGGTTAGGGTTAGGGTTCGGGATAGGGTTCGTGTTAAGGTTAGGGTTAGAGTTAGGGTTCGGGTTAGGGTTAGGTTTCGGGTTAGGGTTAGGGTTAGGGTTAGGGTTCGGGTTAGGGTTTCGGTTAGGGTTAGGGTTAGGGTTCGGGTTAGGGTTAGGGTTAGGGTTCGGGTTAGGGTTAGGGTTAGGGTTCGGGTTAGGGTTCGGGTTAGGGTTAGGGTTAGGGTTCGGGTTAGGGTTAGGGTTAGGGTTCGGGTTAGGGTTCGGGTTAGGGTTCAGGTTAGGGTTAGGGTTAGGGTTCGGGTTAGGGTTCGGGTTAGGTTTAGGATTTGGGTTAGGTTTAGGGTTAGGGTTCGGGTTAGGTTTAGGTTTAGGGTTCGGGTTAGGGTTCGGGTTAGGTTTCGGGTTAGGGTTAGGGTTAGGGTTCGGGTTAGGGTTCGGGTTAGGGTTAGGGATCGGGTTAGGTTTAGGGTTCGGGATAGGGTGCGGGTTCGGGTTAGGTTTTGGGCTCTGTTAAGGGTTAGGGTTAGGGTTCGGGTTCGGTTTAGTGTTAGGGTTAGGGTTAGGGTTAGGGTTCGGGTTAGGGTTAGGTTTAGGGTTAGGGTTAGGGTTCGGGTAAGGGTTAGGGTTAGGGTTCGGGTTAGGGTTCGGGTTAGGGTTCGGGTAAGGGTTAGGGTTAGGATTAGGGTTAGGGTTCGGGTTAGGGTTAGGGTTCGGGTTAGGGTTAGGGTTCGGGATAGGGTTAGGGTTAGGGTTCGGGTCGGGTTCGGGTTAGGGTTAGGTTTCGGGTTCGGGTTAGGTTTAGGGGTTAGGGTTCCGGTTAGGGTTAGGGTTACGTTTAGGGTTCGGGTTAGGTTTAGGGTTCGGGTTAGGGTTCGGGTTCGGGTTAGGGTTAGCGTTCGGTTTAGGGTTAGGTTTAGGGTTCGGGTTATGGTGAGGGTTAGGGTTCGGGTTAGGGTTAGGGTTCGCGTTCGGGTTAGGGTTAGGGTTCGGGTTCGGGTTAGGGTTCGGTTTTGGGTAAGGGTTTGGTTTAGGGTTAGGGTTACGGTTAGGGTTCGGGTTAGGGTTAGTGTTCGGGTTCGGGTTCGGGTTAGGGTTAGGGTTAGGTTTCGGGTTAGGGTTAGGGTTAGGGTTCGGGTTCGGGTTAGGGTTAGGGTTAGGGTTCCGGTTAGGGTTAGGGTGAGGGTGTCGGTTTAGGATTAGGGTTAGGGTTAGGATTAGGGTTCGGGTTAGGGTTAGGGTTCGGGATAGGGTTCGTGTTAAGGTTAGGGTTAGAGTTAGGGTTCGGGTTAGGGTTAGGTTTCGGGTTAGGGTTAGGGTTAGGGTTAGGGTTCGGGTTAGGGTTTCGGTTAGGGTTAGGGTTAGGGTTCGGGTTAGGGTTAGGGTTAGGGTTCGGGTTAGGGTTAGGGTTAGGGTTCGGGTTAGGGTTCGGGTTAGGGTTCAGGTTAGGGTTAGGGTTAGGGTTCGGGTTAGGGTTCGGGTTAGGTTTAGGGTTTGGGTTAGGTTTAGGGTTAGGGTTCGGGTTAGGTTTAGGTTTAGGGTTCGGGTTAGGGTTCGGGTTAGGGTTCGGGTTAGGGTTAGGGTTAGGGTTCGGGTTAGGGTTCGGGTTAGGGTTAGGGATCGGGTTAGGTTTAGGGTTCGGGATAGGGTTCGGGTTCGGGTTAGGTTTTGGGCTCTGTTAAGGGTTAGGGTTAGGGTTCGGGTTCGGTTTAGTGTTACGGTTAGGGTTAGGGTTAGGGTTCGGGTTAGGGTTAGGTTTAGGGTTAGGGTTAGGGTTCGGGTAAGGGTTAGGGTTAGGGTTCGGGTTAGGGTTCGGGTTAGGGTTCGGGTAAGGGTTAGGGTTAGGATTAGGGTTAGGGTTCGGGTTAGGGTTAGGGTTCGGGTTAGGGTTAGGGTTCGGGATAGGGTTAGGGTTAGGGTTCGGGTCGGGTTCGGGTTAGGGTTAGGTTTCGGGTTCGGGTTAGGTTTAGGGGTTAGGGTTCCGGTTAGGGTTAGGGTTAGGTTTAGGGTTCGGGTTAGGTTTAGGGTTCGGGTTAGGGTTCGGGTTCGGGTTAGGGTTAGCGTTCGGTTTAGGGTTAGGTTTAGGGTTCGGGTTATGGTGAGGGTTAGGGTTCGGGTTAGGGTTAGGGTTCGCGTTCGGGTTAGGGTTAGGGTTCGGGTTCGGGTTAGGGTTCGGTTTTGGGTAAGGGTTTGGTTTAGGGTTAGGGTTACGGTTAGGGTTCGGGTTAGGGTTAGTGTTCGGGTTCGGGTTCGGGTTAGGGTTAGGGTTCGGGTTAGGGTTAGGGTTCGGGTTAGGGTTAGGGTTAGGGTTCGGGTTAGGGTTAGGGTTAGGGTTAGGTTTAGTGTTCGTATTAGGGTTAGGGGTAGGGTTCGGGTTAGGGTTCGGGTTAGGGTTAGGGTTCGGGTTAGGTTTAGGGTTCGGGTTAGGGTTCGGGTTCGGGTTAGGGTTCGGGCTCTGTTAAGGGTTAGGGTTAGGTTTAGGGTTCGGATTAGGGTTAGCGGTAGGGTTTGGGTCAGGTTTCGGGTTCGGGTTAGGGCTAGTGTTAAGGTTAGGGTGAGGGTTCGGGTTAGGGTTAGGGTTAGGGGTTAGGGTTATGGTTAGGGTTCGGGTTAGGGTTAGGGTTAGGTTTCGGGTAAGGTTCGGATTAGGGTTAGGATTCGGGTAAGGGTTTAGGTTTCGGGTTCGGGTTCGGGTTAGGGTTAGGGTTCCGGTTAGGGTTAGGGTTCGGGTTAGGGTTAGGGTTAGGGTTCGTTTTAGGATTAGGGTTAGGGTTCGAGTTAGGGTTAGGGTTCCGGTTAGGGTTAGGGGTTAGGGTTAGGGTTAGGGTTAGGGTTAGGGTTAGGGTTAGGGTTCGGGTTAGGGTTAGGGTTAGGGTTAGGGTTAGGGTTAGGGTTTGGGTTAGGTTTAGGCTTAGGGTTAGGGTTAGGGTTCGGGTTAGGGTTAGGGTTATGGTTTGGGTTCGGGTTCGGGTTCGGGTTAGGGTTCGGGTTCGGGTTAGGGTTCGAGTTCGGGTTAGGGCTTATGGTTCGTGTTAGGGTTAGTGTTAGGGTTCGTGTTCGGGTTCGGGTTTGGGTTAGGTTTCGGGTTCGGGTTAGGGTTCGGGTTCGGGTTAGGGTTCGGGTTCGGGTTAGGGTTAGGTGTTAGTGTTCAGGTTAGGGGTAGGGTTAGGGTTCGGGTTAGGGTTCGGGTTAGGGTTAGGGTTAAGGTTGGCGTTAGATTTAGGGTTACGGTTAGGGTTAGGGTTAGGGTTCGGGTTAGGGTTAGGGTTCGTGTTAGGGTTAGGGTTCGGGTTAGGGTTAGGGTTAGGGTTCGGGTTAGGGTTCGGGTTAAGGTTAGGGTTAGTGTTAGGGTTCGGGTTAGGGTTAGGGTTCGGGTTAGGGTTAGGGTTAGGGTTCGGGTTAGGGTTCGGGTTATGGTTAGGGTTAGGTTTAGGGTTCGGGTTAGGTTTAGGGTTAGGGTTCGGGTTAGGGTCGGGTTAGGGTTAGTGTTAGGGTTAGGTTTCGGTTTAGCTTTAGGGTTAGGGTTAGGGTTTGGGTTAGGGTTCAGGTTAGGGTTCGGTTTAAGGTTCCGGTTAGGGTCAGGGTTAGGGTTAGGGTTAGGGTTCGTGTTAGGGTTCGGGTAAGGGGTCGGTTTAGTTTTGGGGTTAGGGTTAGGGTTCGGGATCGGGTTAGGGGTAGGGTTTGGGTTCGGGTTAGGGTTCGGGTTAGGATTCAGCTTAGGGTTAGGGTTAGGGTTAGGGTTCGGGTTCGGGGTTAGGGTTAGGGTTAGGGTTCGGGTTAGGTTTCGGGTTAGGGTTAGGATTCGGGTATGAGCTTAGGGTTCGGTTTCGGGTTAGGGTTAGGGTTAGAGTTCCGGTTAGGGTTAGGGTTAGGGTTCGGGTTAGGATTAGGGTTAGGGTTAGGGTTAGGGTTCGGGTTAGGGTTAGGGTTAGGGTTCGGGTTAGGGTTCGGGTTAAGGTTAGGGTTAGGGTTAGGGTTCGGGTTAGTGTTAGGGTACGGGTTAGGGTTAGGGTTAGGGTTCCGGTTAGGGTTTATGTTAGGGTTAGGGTTAGGGTTCGGGTTAGGGTTAGGTTTAGGGTTCGGGTTAGGGTTCGGGTTAGGGTTCGGGTTAGCGTTAGGGTTAGGGTTCGGGTTAGGGTTCGGGTTAGGGTTAGGGTTCGGGTTAGGTTTAGGGTTCGGGTTAGGGTTCGGGTTCGGGTTAGGGTTCGGGCTCTGTTAAGGGTTAGGGTTAGGGTTCGGGTTCGGGTTAGGGTTAGGGTTAGGGTTAGGGTTAGGGTTCGGGTTAGGGTTAGGTTTAGGGTTAGGTTTAGGGTTCGGGTAAGGGTTAGGGTTAGGGTTCGGGTTAGGGTTCGGGTTAGGGTTCGGGTAAGGGTTAGGTTTAGGATTAGGGTTAGGGTTCGGGTTAGGGTTAGGGTTCGGGTTAGGGTTAGGGTTCGGATTAGGGTTAGGGTTAGGGTTCGGGTTCGGGGTCGGGTTAGGGTTCGGGTTCGCGTTAGGGTTGGGGTTAGGGTTCCGGTTAGATTTAGGGTTAGGGTTCGGGTTAGGGTTCGGGTTAGGGTTAGGTTTAGGGTTCGGGTTAGGGTTAGGGTTAGGGTTCGGGTGAGGGTTAGGGTTCGGGTTCGGGTTAGGGTTAGGGTTCGGGTTCGGGTTAGGTTTCGGTTTTGGGTTAGTTTTTGGTTTAGAGTTAGGGTTACGGTTAGGGTTCGCGTTAGGGTTAGTGTTCAGGTTCGGGTTCGGGTTAGGGTTAGGGTTCGGGTTCGGGTTAGGGTTAGGGTTCGGGTTAGGGTTAGGGTGAGGGTTCGGGTTAGGGTTAGGGTTAGGGTTAGGTTTAGGGTTCGTATTAGGGTTAGGGGTAGGGTTCGTGTTAGGGTTAGTGTTAAGGTTAGGGTTAGGGTTCGGGTTAGGGTTAGGGTTAGGGTTAGGGGTTAGTGCTAGTGTTAGGGTTCGGTTTAGGGTTAGGTTAGGTTTAGGGTAAGGTTCGGATTAGGGTTAGGATTCGGCTAAGGGGTTAGGGTTCGGGTTCGGGTTCGGGTTAGGGTTAGGGTTCGGTTTAGAGTTAGGGTTAGGTTTACGTTTAGGTTTAGGGTTCGGGTTAGGGTTAGGGTTCGTGTTAGGGTTAGTGTTAGGGTTAGAGTTAGGTTTAGGGTTAGGGTTCAGGTTAGGGTTAGGGTTAGGGTTAGGGTTAGGGTTCGGATTAGGGTTAGGTTTAGGGTTAGGATTAGGTTTCGGGTTAGGGTTAGGGGTTAGGTTTAGGGTTAGGGTTCGGGTTAGGGTTCGGGTTAGGATTCGGGTTAAGGTTAGGGTTAGGTGTTAGTGTTCAGGTTAGGGGTAGGGTTAGGGTTCGGGTTAGGGTTCGGGTTAGGGTTAGGGTTAAGTTTGGGGTTAGGGATAGGGTTAGGGTTAGGGTTAGGTTTAGGGTTCGGGTTCTGGTTAGGGTTAGGGTTCTGGTTAGGGTTACGGTTCGGGTTAGTGTTAGGGTTAGGGTTCGCGTTAGGGTTAGGGTTAGGGTTAGGGTTAGTGTTCGGATTAGAGTTAGGGGTAGGTTTCGGGTTAGGGTTCGGGTTATGGTTACGGTTAGTGTTAGGGTTAGGGTTAGGGTTCGGGTTAGGGTTAGGGCTAGAGTTAGGGTTAGGGGTTAGGGTTAGGGATCGGGTTAGGGTTAGGGTTAGGGTTCGGGTTAGGGTTCGGTTTATGTTTAGGGTTAGGGTTAGGGTTCGGGTTAGGTTTAGTGTTAGGTTTCGGGTTAGGGTTCGGTTTAGGGTTAGTGTTAGGGTTAGGGTTCGGGTTAGGGTTAGGGTTAGGGCTAGGGTTAGGGTTAGGGTTCAGGTTAGGGTTCGGGTTAAGGTTCGGGTTCGGGTTAGGTTTAGGTTTAGGGTTAGGTTTCGTGTTAGGGTTCGGGTTAGGGGTCGGGTTAGTTTTAGGGTTAGGGTTAGGGTTCGGGTTCGGGTTAGGGGTAGGGTTTGGGTTCGGGTTAGGGTTCGGGTTAGGGTTCGTGTTAGGGTTAGGGTTAGGGTTAGGGTTCGGGTTCGGGGTTAGGGTTAGTGTTAGGGTTCGGGTTAGGGTTAGGATTCGTGTATGAGCTTAGGGTTCGGATTCGGGTTAGGGTTAGGGTTAGGGTTCCGGTTAGGGTTAGGGTTAGGGTTCGGTTTAGGATTAGGGTTAGGGTTAGGATTAGGGTTCGGGTTAGGGTTAGGGTTCGGGATAGGGTTCGTGTTAAGGTTAGGGTTAGAGTTAGGGTTCGGGTTAGGGTTAGGTTTCGGGTTAGGGTTAGGGTTAGGGTTAGGGTTCAGGTTAGGGTTTCGGTTAGGGTTAGGGTTAGGGTTCGGGTTAGGGTTAGGGTTAGGGTTCGGGTTAGGGTTAGGGTTAGGGTTCGGGTTAGGGTTCGGGTTAGGGTTCAGGTTAGGGTTAGGGTTAGGGTTCGGGTTAGGGTTCGGGTTAGGTTTAGGGTTTGGGTTAGGTTTAGGGTTAGGGTTCGGGTTAGGTTTAGGTTTAGGGTTCGGGTTAGGGTTCGGGTTAGGGTTCGGGTTAGGGTTAGGGTTAGGGTTCGGGTTAGGGTTCGGGTTAGGGTTAGGGATCGGGTTAGGTTTAGGGTTCGGGATAGGGTTCGGGTTCGGGTTAGGTTTTGGGCTCTGTTAAGGGTTAGGGTTAGGGTTCGGGTTCGGTTTAGTGTTAGGGTTAGGTTTAGGGTTAGGGTTCGGGTTAGGGTTAGCTTTAGGGTTAGGGTTAGGGTTCGGGTAAGGGTTAGGGTTAGGGTTCGGGTTAGGGTTCGGGTTAGGGTTCGGGTAAGGGTTAGGGTTAGGATTAGGGTTAGGGTTCGGGTTAGGGTTAGGGTTCGGGTTAGGGTTAGGGTTCGGGATAGGGTTAGGGTTAGGGTTCGGGTCGGGTTCGGGTTAGGGTTAGGGTTCGGGTTCGGGTTAGGTTTAGGGGTTAGGGTTCCGGTTAGGGTTAGGGTTAGGTTTCGGGTTAGGGTTAGCGTTCGGTTTAGGGTTAGGTTTAGGGTTCGGGTTATGGTGAGGGTTAGGGTTCGGGTTAGGGTTAGGGTTCGCGTTCGGGTTAGGGTTAGGTTTCGGGTTCGGGTTAGGGTTCGGTTTTGGGTAAGGGTTTGGTTTAGGGTTAGGGTTACGGTTAGGGTTCGGGTTAGGGTTAGTGTTCGGGCTCGGGTTCGGGTTAGGGTTAGGGTTCGGGTTAGGGTTAGGGTTCGGGTTAGGGTTAGGGTTAGGGTTCGGGTTAGGGTTAGGGTTAGGGTTAGGTTTAGTGTTCGTATTAGGGTTAGGGGTAGGGTTCGGGTTAGGGTTAGTGTTAAGGTTAGGGTTAGGTTTCGGGTTAGGGTTAGGGTTAGGGTTAGGGTTAGGGGTTAGTGTTAGTGTTAGGGTTCGGGTTAGGGTTAGGGTTAGGGTTCGGGTAAGGTTCGGATTAGGGTTAGGATTTGGGTAAGGGGTTAGGGTTCGGGTTCGGGTTCGGGTTAGGGTTAGGGTTCCGGTTAGGATTAGGGTTAGGGTTCGGTTTACAGTTAGGTTTAGGGGTAGGGTTAGGGTTAGGGTTCGGGTTAGGGTTAGGGTTAGGGTTCGGTTTAGGGTTAGGGTTAGGGTTCGAGTTAGGGTTAGGGTTCGGGTTAGGGTTAGGGGTTAGGTTTAGGGTTAGGGTTAGTGTTAGGGTTCGGGTTAGGGTTAGGGTTAGGGTTAGGGTTAGGTTTCGGGTTAGGGTTAGGATTAGGGTTAGTGTTAGCGTTAGGGTTAGGGGTTAGGGTTAGGGTTAGGGTTAGGGTTCGGGTTAGGGTTAGGGTTCGGGTTCCGGTTAGGGTTAGGGTGCGGGTTAGGGTTAGGGTTAGGGTTAGGGTTAGGTTTCGGGTTAGGGTTAGGCTTAGGGTTAGTGTTAGCGTTAGGGTTAGGGGTTAGGGTTAGGGTTAGGGTTAGGGTTCGGGTTAGGGTTAGGGTTCGGGTTCCGGTTAGGGTTAGGGTTCGGGTTAGGGTTAGTGTTAGGGTTCGGTTTAGGGTTAGGGTTAGGGTTAGGGTTAGGTTTAGGGTTCGGATTAGGGTTAGGGTTAGGGTTCGGGTTAGGGTTAGTGTTAAGTTTAGGGTTAGGGTTCGGGTTAGGGTTAGGGTTAGGGTTAGGGTTAGGTTTCGGGTTAGGGTTAGGCTTAGGGTTAGTGTTAGCGTTAGGGTTAGGGGTTAGGGTTAGGGTTAGGGTTAGGGTTCGGGTTAGGGTTAGGGTTCGGGTTCCGGTTAGGGTTAGGGTTCGGGTTAGGGTTAGTGTTAGGGTTCGGTTTAGGGTTAGGGTTAGGGTTAGGGTTAGGTTTAGGGTTCGGATTAGGGTTAGGGTTAGGGTTCGGGTTAGGGTTAGTGTTAAGGTTAGGGTTAGGGTTCGGGTTAGGGTTAGGGTTAGGGTTAGGGGTTAGGGTTAATGTTAGGGTTCGGGTTAGGGTTACGGTTAGGGTTCGGGTAAGGTTCGGATTAGGGTTAGGATTCGGGTAAGGGGTTAGGGTTCGGGTTCGGGTTAAGGCTAGGGTTCCGGTTAGGGTGAGGGATAGGGTTCGGGTTAGATTTAGGGTTAGGTTTAGTGTTAGGGTTAGGGTTCGAGTTAGTTTTAGGGTTAGGATTCCGTTTAGGGTTAGGGTTAGTGTTCGAGTTAGGGTTAAGTTTCGGGTTAGGGTTAGGGGTTAGGGTTAGGGTTAGGGTTAGGGTTAGGGTTCGGGTTAGGTTTAAGGTTAGGGTTAGGGTTAGGGTTCGGGTTAGGGTTAGGCTTATGGTTAGGGTTAGGGTTCGGGTTAGGGTTAGGGTTATGGTTTGGGTTCGGGTTCGGGGTAGGGTTAGCTTTCGGGTTCGGGTTAGGGTTCGGGTTCGGGTTAGGGGTTAGGGTTCGGGTTAGGATTAGGGTTAGGGTTCGGGTTAGGGTTAGGTTTAGGGTTAGGATTAGGGTTTGGGTTCGGGTTCGGGTTTGGGGTAGGGTTAGTGTTAGGATTCCGGTTAGGTTTAGGGTTAGGGTCCGGGTTAGGTTTAGGGTTAGGGTTAGGGTTAAGTTTCGGGTTAGGGTTAGGCTTAGGGTTAGGGTTAGGGTTCGGGTTGGGGTTAGGATTATGGTTTGTGTTCGGGTTCGGGGTAGGGTTAGGGTTCGGGTTCGGGTTAGGGTTTGGGTTCGGGTTAGGGGTTAGGGTTCAGGTTAGGGTTAGGTTTAGGGTTCGGGTTAGGGTTAGGGTTAGGGTTAGGATTAGGGTTTGGGTTCGGGTTAGGGTTTGGGGTACGGTTAGGGTTAGGATTCGGGTTAGGGTTAGGGTTAGGGTTCGGGTTAGGGTTCGGGTTAGCGTTAGGGTTAGGATTCGGGTTAGGGTTCGGTTTAGGTTTCGGGTTAGGGTTCGGGTTAGGGTTCGGGTTAGGATTCGGGTTAAGGTTA
>JAVLSZ010000035.1:3062500-3080000 GCA_032313775.1 Urocyon cinereoargenteus
GGTTCGGGTTAGGGTTCGGGTAAGGGTTAGGGTTAGGATTAGGGTTAGGGTTCGGGTTAGGGTTAGGGTTCGGGTTAGGGTTAGGGTTCGGTATAGGGTTAGGGTTAGGGTTCGGGTCGGGTTCGGGTTAGGGTTAGGGTTCGGGTTCGGGTTAGGTTTAGGGGTTAGGGTTCCGGTTAGGGTTAGGGTTAGGTTTCGGGTTAGGGTTAGCGTTCGGTTTAGGGTTAGGTTTAGGGTTCGGGTTATGGTGAGGGTTAGGGTTCGGGTTAGGGTTAGGGTTCGCGTTCGGGTTAGGGTTAGGGTTCGGGTTCGGGTTAGGGTTCGGTTTTGGGTAAGGGTTTGGTTTAGGGTTAGGGTTACGGTTATGGTTCGGGTTAGGGTTAGTGTTCGGGTTCGGGTTCGGGTTATGGTTAGGGTTCGGGTTAGGGTTAGGGTTCGGGTTAGGTTTAGGGTTAGGGTTCGGGTTAGGGTTAGGGTTAGGGTTAGGTTTAGTGTTCGTATTAGGGTTAGGGGTAGGGTTCGGGTTAGGGTTAGTGTTAAGGTTAGGGTTAGGGTTCGGGTTAGGGTTAGGGTTAGGGTTAGTGTTAGGGGTTAGTGTTAGTGTTAGGGTTCGGGTTAGGGTTAGGGTTAGGGTTCGGGTAAGGTTCGGATTAGGGTTAGGATTTGGGTAAGGGGTTAGGGTTCGGGTTCGGGTTCGGGTTAGGGTTAGGGTTCCGGTTAGGATTAGGGTTAGGGTTCGGTTTACAGTTAGGGTTAGGTTTAGGGTTAGGGTTAGGGTTCGGGTTAGGGTTAGGGTTAGGGTTCGGTTTAGGGTTAGGGTTAGGGTTCGAGTTAGGTTTAGGGTTCGGGTTAGGGTTAGGGGTTAGGTTTAGGGTTAGGGTTAGGGTTAGGGTTCGGGTTAGGGTTAGGGTTAGGTTAGGGTTAGGTTTCGGGTTAGGGTTAGGCTTAGGGTTAGTGTTAGCGTTAGGGTTAGGATTTAGGGTTCGGGTTAGTGTTAGGGTTCGGGTTAGGGTTAGGGTTCGGGTTCCGGTTAGGGTTAGGGTTCGGGTTAGGATTAGTGTTAGGGTTCGGTTTAGGGTTAGGGTTAGGGTTAGGGTTAGGTTTAGGGTTCGGATTAGGGTTAGGGTTAGGGTTCGGGTTAGGGTTAGTGTTAAGGTTAGGGTTAGGGTTCGGGTTAGGGTTAGGGTTAGGGTTAGGGGTTAGGGTTAATGTTAGGGTTCGGGTTAGGGTTACGGTTAGGGTTCGGGTAAGGTTCGGATTAGGGTTAGGATTCGGGTAAGGGGTTAGGGTTCGGGTTCGGGTTAGGGCTAGGGTTCCGGTTAGGGTGAGGGATAGGGTTCGGGTTAGATTTAGGGTTAGGTTTAGTGTTAGGGTTAGGGTTCGGGTTAGGATTCCGTTTAGGGTTAGGGTTAGTGTTCGAGTTAGGGTTAAGTTTCGGGTTAGGGTTAGGGGTTAGGGTTAGGGTTAGGGTTAGGGTTCGGGTTAGGTTTAAGGTTAGGGTTAGGGTTAGGGTTCGGGTTAGGGTTAGGCTTAGGGTTAGGGTTAGGGTTCGGGTTAGGGTTAGGGTTATGGTTTGGGTTCGGGTTCGGGGTAGGGTTAGGTTTCGGGTTCGGGTTAGGTTTCGGGTTCGGTTTAGGGGTTAGGGTTCGGGTTAGGATTAGTGTTAGGGATCGGGTTAGGGTTAGGTTTAGGGTTAGGATTAGGGTTTGGGTTCGGGTTCGGGTTTGGGGTAGGGTTAGTGTTAGGATTCGGGTTAGGGTTAGGGTTAGGGTCCGGGTTAGGTTTAGGGTTAGGGTTAGGGTTAGGTTTCGGGTTAGGGTTAGGCTTAGGGTTAGGGTTAGGGTTCGGGTTGGGGTTAGGGTTATGGTTTGGGTTCGGGTTCGGGGTAGGGTTAGGGTTCGGGTTCGGGTTAGGGTTCGGGTTCGGGTTAGGGTTAGTGTAAGGGTTCGTGTTAGGGTAGGTTTAGGGTTACGGTTAGGTTTCGGGTTAGGTTTCGGGTTAGGTTTAGGGTTAGGGTTAAGGTTAGGGTTAGGTTTAGGGTTAGGGTTAGGGTTAGGGTTAGGGTTCGGGTTCGGGTTAGGGTTCGGGTTCGTGTTAGGTTTCGGGTTAGGGTTAGGGTTAGGGTTCGGGTTAGGGTTCGGGTTCGGGTTAGGGTTCGGGTTCGGGTTAGGGTTAGGGTTAGGGTTCAGTTTAGGGTTCTGGTTAGTGTTAGGGTTAGGGTTAGGGTTCGGGTAAGGGTTCGGTTTAGGGTTAGGGTTCGGGTTAGGGTTAAGTTTAGGGTTAGTGTTAGGGTTAGGTTTCAGGTTAGGGTTCGGGTTAAGGTTCGGGTTAGGGTTAGGGTTAGGGTTAGTGTTCGTGTTAGGGTTTGGGTTAGGTGTCGGGTTAGGGTTACGGTTAGGGTTAGGGTTCGGTTTGGGGTTAGGGTTAAGGTTAGCGTTAGGGTTAGGGTTCGGGTTCGGGGTTAGTGTTAGGGTTAGGGTTCGGGGTGGGTTTCGGGTTAGGTTTAGGATTCGGGTAAGGGCTTAGGGTTCGGGTTCGGGTTCGGGTTAGGGTTAGGGTTCCGGTTAGGGTTAGGGATAGGGTTCTGGTTAGGGTTAGGGTTAGTTTTAGGTTTCGGGTTAGGGTTAGGGTTCGGGTTAGGTTAGGGTTAGGGTTAGGGTTAGGGTTCGGGTTAGGGTTAGGTTTAGGGCTAGGGTTAGGTTTAGGGTTCAGGTTAGGGTTCGGGTTAAGTTTCGGGTTCGGGTTAGGGTTAGGGTTAGGGTTACGGTTCGTGTTAGGTTTCGGGTTAGGGGTCGGGTTAGTTTTAGGGTTAGGGTTAGGGTTCGGTTTCGGGTTAGGGCTAGGGTTTGGGTTCGGGTTTGGGTTCGGGTTAGGGTTCGGGTTAGGGTTAGGGTTTGGGTTAGGGTTCGGGTTCGGGGTTAGAGTTAGTGTTAGGGTTCGGGTTAGGGTTAGGATTCGGGTATGAGCTTAGGGTTCGGGTTCGGGTTCGGGTTAGGGTTAGGGTTCCGGTTAGGGTTAGTGTTAGGGTTCGGGTTAGGATTAGGTTTAGGGTTAGGGTTAGGGTTAGGGTTCGGGTTAGAGTTAGGGTTAGGGTTCGGGTTAGGGTTCGTGTTAAGGTTAGGGTTAGGGTTAATGTTCGGGTTAGGGTTAGGGTTCGGGTTAGGGTTAGGTTTAGGGTTAGGGTTCGGGTTAGGGTTTGGGTTAGGGTTAGGGTTAGGGTTCGGGTTAGGATTAGGGTTAGGGTTCGGGTTAGGGTTAGGGTTAGGGTTCGGGTTAGGGTTCGGGTTAGGGTTCGGGTTAGGGTTACGGTTAGGGTTCAGGTTAGGGTTCGGGTTAGGGTTAGGGTTCGTTTTAGGGTTAGGTTTCGGGTTAGGGTTCGGGTTCGGGTTAGGGTTCTGGCTCGGTTTAGGGTTAGGGTTAGGGTTCGGGTTAGGGTTAGGGTTAGGGTTAGGGTTAGGGTTAGGTTTCGGGTTAGGGTTAGGTTTAGGGTTAGGGTTAGGGTTCGGGTAAGGGTTAGGGTTAGTGTTAGGGTTAGGGTTCGGATAAGGGTTAGGGGTAGGTTTCGGGTTAGGGTTTGGGTGAGGGTTACGGTTAGTGTTAGGGTTAGGGTTAGGGTTCGGGTTAGGGTTAGGGTTAGGGTTAGGGTTAGGGGTTAGGGTTAGGGTTAGGTTTCGGGTTAGGGTTAGGGTTAGGTTTCGGGTTAGGGTTCGGGTTATGGTTAGGGTTAGGGTTAGGGTTCGGGTTAGGTTTAGGGTTAGGGTTCGGGTTAGGGTTAGGGTTAGGGTTAGGTTTCGTGTTAGGGTTCGGGTTAGGGGTCGGATTAGTTTTAGGGTTAGGGTTAGGGTTCGGGTTCGGGTTAGGGGTAGGGTTTGGGTTCGGGTTAGGGTTCGGGTTAGGGTTAGGGTTAGGGTTCGGGTTCGGGGTTAGGATTAGGGTTAGGGTTCGGGTTAGGGTTCGGTTTAGGGTTAGGATTCGGGTATGAGCTTAGGGTTCGGGTTCGGGTTAGGGTTAGGGTTAGGGTTCCGGTTAGGTTTAGGGTTAGGGTTCGGGTTAGGATTAGGGTTCGGGTTAGGGTTAGTGTTAGGGTTAGGTTTAGGGTTCGGATTAGGGTTAGGGGTAGGGTTCGGGTCAGGGTTAGGGTACGGGTTAGGGTTAGGGTTCGGGTTAGGGTTCTGGTTAGGGTTTGGGTTAGGGTTCGGATTAGGGTTAGGGGTAGGGTTCGGGTCAGGGTTAGGGTACGGGTTAGGGTTAGGGTTAGGGTTAGGGTTAGGGTTAGGGTTCGGGTTAGGGTTAGGGTTAGGGTTAGGGTTAGGGGTTAGGGTTAGGGTTAGGGTTAGGGTTCGGGTTAGGGTTAGGGTTAGGTTTCGGGTTAGGGTTCGGGTTATGGTTAGGGTTAGGGTTAGGGTTCGGGTTAGGTTTAGGGTTAGGGTTCGGGTTAGGGTTAGGGTTAGGTTTCGTGTTAGGGTTCGGGTTAGGGGTCGGGTTAGTTTTAGGGTTAGGGTTAGGGTTCGGGTTCGGGTTAGGGGTAGGGTTTGGGTTCGGGTTAGGGTTTGGGTTAGGGTTAGGGTTAGGGTTCGGGTTCGGGGTTAGGATTAGGGTTAGGGTTCGGGTTAGGGTTCGGTTTAGGATTAGGATTCGGGTATGAGCTTAGGGTTCGGGTTCGGGTTAGGGTTAGGGTTAGGGTTCCGGTTAGGTTTAGGTTTAGGGTTCGGGTTAGGATTAGGGTTCGGGTTAGGGTTAGTGTTAGGGTTAGGTTTAGGGTTCGGATTAGGGTTAGGGGTAGGGTTCGGGTCAGGGTTAGGGTACGGGTTAGGGTTAGGGTTAGGGTTAGGGTTCTGGTTAGTGTTTGGGTTAGGGTTAGGGTTAGGGTTCGGGTTAGGGTTAGGGTTAGGGTTCGGGTTAGGGTTAGGGTTAGGGTTCTGCTTAGGGTTCGGTTTAGGGTTCGGGTTAGGTTTAGGGTTAGGGTTCGGGTTAGGGTTCGGGTTAGGGTTAGGGTTCGGGTTAGGTTTAGGGTTCGGGTTAGGGTTCGGGTTCGGGTTAGTGTTAGTGTTAAGGTTAGGGTTAGGGTTCGGGTTAGGGTTAGTGTTAGGGTTAGGGGTTAGGGTTAGGGTTAGGGTTCGGGTTAGGGTTAGGGTTAGGTTTCGGGTAAGGTTCGGATTAGGGTTAGGATTCGGGTAAGGGGTTAGGGTTCGGGTTCGGGTTCGGGTTAGGGTTAGGGTTCCGGTTAGGGTTAGGGTTAGGGTTCGGGTTAGGGTTAGGATTAGGGTTTGTGTTCGGGTTAGGATTAGGGTTAGGGTTAGGGTTAGGGTTCGGGTTAGGGTTAGGCTTGGGTTAGGGTTAGGTTTCGGGTTAGGGTTAGGGTTATGGTTTGGGTTCGGTTTCGGGTTCGGGTTAGGGTTCGGGTTCGGGTTAGGGTTCGGGTTCGGGTTAGGGGTTAGGGTTCGGGTTAGGGTTAGGGTTAGGGTTCGGGTTAGGGTTAGGGTTAGGGTTAGGGTTCGGGTTAGGGTTCTGGTTAGGGTTCGGGTTAGGGTTCGGGTTAGGGTTAGTGTTCGGGTTCGGGTTCGGGTTAGGGTTCGGGTTAGTGGTAGGGTTAGTTTTCGGTTTAGGGTTCGGGTTCGCGTTAGGGTTAGTGTAAGGGTTCGTGTTAGGGTAGGTTTAGGGTTACGGTTAGGTTTCGGGTTAGGTTTCCGGTTAGGTTTAGGGTTAGGGTTAAGGTTAGGGTTAGGTTTAGGGTTAGGGTTAGGGTTAGGGTTCGGGTTCGGGTTAGGGTTCGGGTTCGTGTTAGGTTTCGGGTTAGGGTTAGGGTTAGGGTTCGGGTTAGGGTTCGGGTTCGGGTTAGGGTTCGGGTTCGGGTTAGGGTTAGGGTTAGGGTTCAGTTTAGGGTTCTGGTTAGTGTTAGGGTTAGGGTTAGGGTTCGGGTAAGGGTTCGGTTTAGGGTTAGGGTTCGGGTTAGGGTTAAGTTTAGGGTTAGTGTTAGGGTTAGGTTTCAGGTTAGGGTTCGGGTTAAGGTTCGGGTTAGGGTTAGGGTTAGGGTTAGTGTTCGTGTTAGGGTTTGGGTTAGGTGTCGGGTTAGGGTTACGGTTAGGGTTAGGGTTCGGTTTGGGGTTAGGGTTAAGGTTAGCGTTAGGGTTAGGGTTCGGGTTCGGGGTTAGTGTTAGGGTTAGGGTTCGGGGTGGGGTTCGGGTTAGGTTTAGGATTCGGGTAAGGGCTTAGGGTTCGGGTTCGGGTTCGGGTTAGGGTTAGGGTTCCGGTTAGGGTTAGGGTTAGGGTTCTGGTTAGGGTTAGGGTTAGTTTTAGGTTTCGGGTTAGGGTTAGGGTTCGGGTTAGGTTAGGGTTAGGGTTAGGGTTAGGGTTCGGGTTAGGGTTAGGTTTAGGGCTAGGGTTAGGTTTAGGGTTCAGGTTAGGGTTCGGGTTAAGTTTCGGGTTCGGGTTAGGGTTAGGGTTAGGGTTACGGTTCGTGTTAGGTTTCGGGTTAGGGGTCGGGTTAGTTTTAGGGTTAGGGTTAGGGTTCGGTTTCGGGTTAGGGCTAGGGTTTGGGTTCGGGTTTGGGTTCGGGTTAGGGTTCGGGTTAGGGTTAGGGTTTGGGTTAGGGTTCGGGTTCGGGGTTAGAGTTAGTGTTAGGGTTCGGGTTAGGGTTAGGATTCGGGTATGAGCTTAGGGTTCGGGTTCGGGTTCGGGTTAGGGTTAGGGTTCCGGTTAGGGTTAGTGTTAGGGTTCGGGTTAGGATTAGGTTTAGGGTTAGGGTTAGGGTTAGGGTTCGGGTTAGAGTTAGGGTTAGGGTTCGGGTTAGGGTTCGTGTTAAGGTTAGGGTTAGGGTTAATGTTCGGGTTAGGGTTAGGGTTCGGGTTAGGGTTAGGTTTAGGGTTAGGGTTCGGGTTAGGGTTTGGGTTAGGGTTAGGGTTAGGGTTCGGGTTAGGATTAGGGTTAGGGTTCGGGTTAGGGTTAGGGTTAGGGTTCGGGTTAGGGTTCGGGTTAGGGTTCGGGTTAGGGTTACGGTTAGGGTTCAGGTTAGGGTTCGGGTTAGGGTTAGGGTTCGTTTTAGGGTTAGGTTTCGGGTTAGGGTTCGGGTTCGGGTTAGGGTTCTGGCTCGGTTTAGGGTTAGGGTTAGGGTTCGGGTTAGGGTTAGGGTTAGGGTTAGGGTTAGGGTTAGGTTTCGGGTTAGGGTTAGGTTTAGGGTTAGGGTTAGGGTTCGGGTAAGGGTTAGGGTTAGTGTTAGGGTTAGGGTTCGGATAAGGGTTAGGGGTAGGTTTCGGGTTAGGGTTTGGGTGAGGGTTACGGTTAGTGTTAGGGTTAGGGTTAGGGTTCGGGTTAGGGTTAGGGTTAGGTTTCGGGTTAGGGTTCGGGTTATGGTTAGGGTTAGGGTTAGGGTTCGGGTTAGGTTTAGGGTTAGGGTTCGGGTTAGGGTTAGGGTTAGGGTTAGGTTTCGTGTTAGGGTTCGGGTTAGGGGTCGGGTTAGTTTTAGGGTTAGGGTTAGGGTTCGGGTTCGGGTTAGGGGTAGGGTTTGGGTTCGGGTTAGGGTTCGGGTTAGGGTTAGGGTTAGGGTTCGGGTTCGGGGTTAGGATTAGGGTTAGGGTTCGGGTTAGGGTTTGGTTTAGGGTTAGGATTCGGGTATGAGCTTAGGGTTCGGGTTCGGGTTAGGGTTAGGGTTAGGGTTCCGGTTAGGTTTAGGGTTAGGGTTCGGGTTAGGATTAGGGTTCGGGTTAGGGTTAGTGTTAGGGTTAGGTTTAGGGTTCGGATTAGGGTTAGGGGTAGGGTTCGGGTCAGGGTTAGGGTACGGGTTAGGGTTAGGGTTCGGGTTAGGGTTCTGGTTAGGGTTTGGGTTAGGGTTCGGATTAGGGTTAGGGGTAGGGTTCGGGTCAGTGTTAGGGTACGGGTTAGGGTTAGGGTTAGGGTTAGGGTTAGGGTTAGGGTTCGGGTTAGGGTTCGGGTTAGGGTTCGGGTTAGGGTTAGGGTTAGGGTTCGGGTTAGGGTTCGGATTAGGGTTAGGGGTAGGGTTCGGGTCAGGGTTAGGGTACGGGTTAGGGTTAGGGTTAGGGTTAGGGTTCTGGTTAGTGTTTGGGTTAGGGTTAGGGTTAGGGTTAGGGTTAGGGTTCGGGTTAGGGTTCGGATTAGGGTTAGGGGTAGGGTTCGGGTCAGGGTTAGGGTACGGGTTAGGGTTCGGGTTAGGGTTAGGGTTATGGTTTGGGTTCGGGTTCGGGGTAGGGTTAGGTTTCGGGTTCGGGTTAGGGTTCGGGTTCGGTTTAGGGGTTAGGGTTCGGGTTAGGATTAGTGTTAGGGTTCGGGTTAGGGTTAGTTTTAGGGTTAGGATTAGGGTTTGGGTTCGGGTTCGGGTTTGGGGTAGGGTTAGTGTTAGGATTCGGGTTAGGGTTAGGGTTAGGGTCCGGGTTAGGTTTAGGGTTAGGGTTAGGGTTAGGTTTCGGGTTAGGGTTAGGCTTAGGGTTAGTGTTAGCGTTAGGGTTAGGATTTAGGGTTCGGGTTAGTGTTAGGGTTCGGGTTAGGGTTAGGGTTAGGGTTCGGGTTAGGGTTAGGGTTAGGGTTAGGTTTAGTGTTCGTATTAGGGTTAGGGGTAGGGTTCGGGTTAGGGTTAGTGTTAAGGTTAGGGTTAGGGTTCGGGTTAGGGTTAGGGTTAGGGTTAGTGTTAGGGGTTAGTGTTAGTGTTAGGGTTCGGGTTAGGGTTAGGGTTAGGGTTCGGGTAAGGTTCGGATTAGGGTTAGGATTTGGGTAAGGGGTTAGGGTTCGGGTTCGGGTTCGGGTTAGGGTTAGGGTTCCGGTTAGGATTAGGGTTAGGGTTCGGTTTACAGTTAGGGTTAGGTTTAGGGTTAGGGTTAGGGTTCGGGTTAGGGTTAGGGTTAGGGTTCGGTTTAGGGTTAGGGTTAGGGTTCGAGTTAGGTTTAGGGTTCGGGTTAGGGTTAGGGGTTAGGTTTAGGGTTAGGGTTAGGGTTAGGGTTCGGGTTAGGGTTAGGGTTAGGTTAGGGTTAGGTTTCGGGTTAGGGTTAGGCTTAGGGTTAGTGTTAGCGTTAGGGTTAGGATTTAGGGTTCGGGTTAGTGTTAGGGTTCGGGTTAGGGTTAGGGTTCGGGTTCCGGTTAGGGTTAGGGTTCGGGTTAGGATTAGTGTTAGGGTTCGGTTTAGGGTTAGGGTTAGGGTTAGGTTTAGGTTTAGGGTTCGGATTAGGGTTAGGGTTAGGGTTCGGGTTAGGGTTAGTGTTAAGGTTAGGGTTAGGGTTCGGGTTAGGGTTAGGGTTAGGGTTAGGGGTTAGGGTTAATGTTAGGGTTCGGGTTAGGGTTACGGTTAGGGTTCGGGTAAGGTTCGGATTAGGGTTAGGATTCGGGTAAGGGGTTAGGGTTCGGGTTCGGGTTAGGGCTAGGGTTCCGGTTAGGGTGAGGGATAGGGTTCGGGTTAGATTTAGGGTTAGGTTTAGTGTTAGGGTTAGGGTTCGGGTTAGGATTCCGTTTAGGGTTAGGGTTAGTGTTCGAGTTAGGGTTAAGTTTCGGGTTAGGGTTAGGGGTTAGGGTTAGGGTTAGGGTTAGGGTTCGGGTTAGGTTTAAGGTTAGGGTTAGGGTTAGGGTTCGGGTTAGGGTTAGGCTTAGGGTTAGGGTTAGGGTTCGGGTTAGGGTTAGGGTTATGGTTTGGGTTCGGGTTCGGGGTAGGGTTAGGTTTCGGGTTCGGGTTAGGTTTCGGGTTCGGTTTAGGGGTTAGGGTTCGGGTTAGGATTAGTGTTAGGGTTCGGGTTAGGGTTAGGTTTAGGGTTAGGATTAGGGTTTGGGTTCGGGTTCGGGTTTGGGGTAGGGTTAGTGTTAGGATTCGGGTTAGGGTTAGGGTTAGGGTCCGGGTTAGGTTTAGGGTTAGGGTTAGGGTTAGGTTTCGGGTTAGGGTTAGGCTTAGGGTTAGGGTTAGGGTTCGGGTTGGGGTTAGGGTTATGGTTTGGGTTCGGGTTCGGGGTAGGGTTAGGGTTCGGGTTCGGGTTAGGGTTCGGGTTCGGGTTAGGGTTAGTGTAAGGGTTCGTGTTAGGGTAGGTTTAGGGTTACGGTTAGGTTTCGGGTTAGGTTTCGGGTTAGGTTTAGGGTTAGGGTTAAGGTTAGGGTTAGGTTTAGGGTTAGGGTTAGGGTTAGGGTTCGGGTTCGGGTTAGGGTTCGGGTTCGTGTTAGGTTTCGGGTTAGGGTTAGGGTTAGGGTTCGGGTTAGGGTTCGGGTTCGTGTTAGGGTTCGGGTTCGGGTTAGGGTTAGGGTTAGGGTTCAGTTTAGGGTTCTGGTTAGTGTTAGGGTTAGGGTTAGGGTTCGGGTAAGGGTTCGGTTTAGGGTTAGGGTTCGGGTTAGGGTTAAGTTTAGGGTTAGTGTTAGGGTTAGGTTTCAGGTTAGGGTTCGGGTTAAGGTTCGGGTTAGGGTTAGGGTTAGGGTTAGTGTTCGTGTTAGGGTTTGGGTTAGGTGTCGGGTTAGGGTTACGGTTAGGGTTAGGGTTCGGTTTGGGGTTAGGGTTAAGGTTAGCGTTAGGGTTAGGGTTCGGGTTCGGGGTTAGTGTTAGGGTTAGGGTTCGGGGTGGGTTTCGGGTTAGGTTTAGGATTCGGGTAAGGGCTTAGGGTTCGGGTTCGGGTTCGGGTTAGGGTTAGGGTTCCGGTTAGGGTTAGGGATAGGGTTCTGGTTAGGGTTAGGGTTAGTTTTAGGTTTCGGGTTAGGGTTAGGGTTCGGGTTAGGTTAGGGTTAGGGTTAGGGTTAGGGTTCGGGTTAGGGTTAGGTTTAGGGCTAGGGTTAGGTTTAGGGTTCAGGTTAGGGTTCGGGTTAAGTTTCGGGTTCGGGTTAGGGTTAGGGTTAGGGTTACGGTTCGTGTTAGGTTTCGGGTTAGGGGTCGGGTTAGTTTTAGGGTTAGGGTTAGGGTTCGGTTTCGGGTTAGGGCTAGGGTTTGGGTTCGGGTTTGGGTTCGGGTTAGGGTTCGGGTTAGGGTTAGGGTTTGGGTTAGGGTTCGGGTTCGGGGTTAGAGTTAGTGTTAGGGTTCGGGTTAGGGTTAGGATTCGGGTATGAGCTTAGGGTTCGGGTTCGGGTTCGGGTTAGGGTTAGGGTTCCGGTTAGGGTTAGTGTTAGGGTTCGGGTTAGGATTAGGTTTAGGGTTAGGGTTAGGGTTAGGGTTCGGGTTAGAGTTAGGGTTAGGGTTCGGGTTAGGGTTCGTGTTAAGGTTAGGGTTAGGGTTAATGTTCGGGTTAGGGTTAGGGTTCGGGTTAGGGTTAGGTTTAGGGTTAGGGTTCGGGTTAGGGTTTGGGTTAGGGTTAGGGTTAGGGTTCGGGTTAGGATTAGGGTTAGGGTTCGGGTTAGGGTTAGGGTTAGGGTTCGGGTTAGGGTTCGGGTTAGGGTTCGGGTTAGGGTTACGGTTAGGGTTCAGGTTAGGGTTCGGGTTAGGGTTAGGGTTCGTTTTAGGGTTAGGTTTCGGGTTAGGGTTCGGGTTCGGGTTAGGGTTCTGGCTCGGTTTAGGGTTAGGGTTAGGGTTCGGGTTAGGGTTAGGGTTAGGGTTAGGGTTAGGGTTAGGTTTCGGGTTAGGGTTAGGTTTAGGGTTAGGGTTAGGGTTCGGGTAAGGGTTAGGGTTAGTGTTAGGGTTAGGGTTCGGATAAGGGTTAGGGGTAGGTTTCGGGTTAGGGTTTGGGTGAGGGTTACGGTTAGTGTTAGGGTTAGGGTTAGGGTTCGGGTTAGGGTTAGGGTTAGGGTTAGGGTTAGGGGTTAGGGTTAGGGTTAGGTTTCGGGTTAGGGTTAGGGTTAGGTTTCGGGTTAGGGTTCGGGTTATGGTTAGGGTTAGGGTTAGGGTTCGGGTTAGGTTTAGGGTTAGGGTTCGGGTTAGGGTTAGGGTTAGGGTTAGGTTTCGTGTTAGGGTTCGGGTTAGGGGTCGGATTAGTTTTAGGGTTAGGGTTAGGGTTCGGGTTCGGGTTAGGGGTAGGGTTTGGGTTCGGGTTAGGGTTCGGGTTAGGGTTAGGGTTAGGGTTCGGGTTCGGGGTTAGGATTAGGGTTAGGGTTCGGGTTAGGGTTCGGTTTAGGGTTAGGATTCGGGTATGAGCTTAGGGTTCGGGTTCGGGTTAGGGTTAGGGTTAGGGTTCCGGTTAGGTTTAGGGTTAGGGTTCGGGTTAGGATTAGGGTTCGGGTTAGGGTTAGTGTTAGGGTTAGGTTTAGGGTTCGGATTAGGGTTAGGGGTAGGGTTCGGGTCAGGGTTAGGGTACGGGTTAGGGTTAGGGTTCGGGTTAGGGTTCTGGTTAGGGTTTGGGTTAGGGTTCGGATTAGGGTTAGGGGTAGGGTTCGGGTCAGGGTTAGGGTACGGGTTAGGGTTAGGGTTAGGGTTAGGGTTAGGGTTCGGGTTAGGGTTAGGGTTAGGGTTAGGGTTAGGGGTTAGGGTTAGGGTTAGGGTTAGGGTTCGGGTTAGGGTTAGGGTTAGGTTTCGGGTTAGGGTTCGGGTTATGGTTAGGGTTAGGGTTAGGGTTCGGGTTAGGTTTAGGGTTAGGGTTCGGGTTAGGGTTAGGGTTAGGTTTCGTGTTAGGGTTCGGGTTAGGGGTCGGGTTAGTTTTAGGGTTAGGGTTAGGGTTCGGGTTCGGGTTAGGGGTAGGGTTTGGGTTCGGGTTAGGGTTTGGGTTAGGGTTAGGGTTAGGGTTCGGGTTCGGGGTTAGGATTAGGGTTAGGGTTCGGGTTAGGGTTCGGTTTAGGATTAGGATTCGGGTATGAGCTTAGGGTTCGGGTTCGGGTTAGGGTTAGGGTTAGGGTTCCGGTTAGGTTTAGGTTTAGGGTTCGGGTTAGGATTAGGGTTCGGGTTAGGGTTAGTGTTAGGGTTAGGTTTAGGGTTCGGATTAGGGTTAGGGGTAGGGTTCGGGTCAGGGTTAGGGTACGGGTTAGGGTTAGGGTTAGGGTTAGGGTTCTGGTTAGTGTTTGGGTTAGGGTTAGGGTTAGGGTTCGGGTTAGGGTTAGGGTTAGGGTTCGGGTTAGGGTTAGGGTTAGGGTTCTGCTTAGGGTTCGGTTTAGGGTTCGGGTTAGGTTTAGGGTTAGGGTTCGGGTTAGGGTTCGGGTTAGGGTTAGGGTTCGGGTTAGGTTTAGGGTTCGGGTTAGGGTTCGGGTTCGGGTTAGGGTTCGGTCTCTGTTAAGGGTTAGGGTTAGGGTTCGGGTTCGGGTTAGGGTTAGGGTTAGGGTTAGGGTTAGGGTTCGGGTTAGGGTTAGGTTTAGGTTTAGGGTTAGGTTTCGGGTAAGGGTTAGGGTTAGGGTTCGGGTTAGGGTTCGGGTTAGGGTTAGGATTAGGGTTCGGGTTAGGGTTAGTGTTAGGGTTAGGTTTAGGGTTCGGATTAGGGTTAGGGGTAGGGTTCGGGTCAGGGTTCGGGTTCGGGTTAGTGTTAGTGTTAAGGTTAGGGTTAGGGTTCGGGTTAGGGTTAGTGTTAGGGTTAGGGGTTAGGGTTAGGGTTAGGGTTCGGGTTAGGGTTAGGGTTAGGTTTCGGGTAAGGTTCGGATTAGGGTTAGGATTCGGGTAAGGGGTTAGGGTTCGGGTTCGGGTTCGGGTTAGGGTTAGGGTTCCGGTTAGGGTTAGGGTTAGGGTTCGGGTTAGGGTTAGGATTAGGGTTTGTGTTCGGGTTAGGATTAGGGTTAGGGTTAGGGTTAGGGTTCGGGTTAGGGTTAGGCTTGGGTTAGGGTTAGGTTTCGGGTTAGGGTTAGGGTTATGGTTTGGGTTCGGTTTCGGGTTCGGGTTAGGGTTCGGGTTCGGGTTAGGGTTCGGGTTCGGGTTAGGGGTTAGGGTTCGGGTTAGGGTTAGGGTTAGGGTTCGGGTTAGGGTTAGGGTTAGGGTTAGGGTTCGGGTTAGGGTTCTGGTTAGGGTTCGGGTTAGGGTTCGGGTTAGGGTTAGTGTTCGGTTTCGGGTTCGGGTTAGGGTTCGGGTTAGTGGTAGGGTTAGTTTTCGGTTTAGGGTTCGGGTTCGCGTTAGGGTTAGTGTAAGGGTTCGTGTTAGGGTAGGTTTAGGGTTACGGTTAGGTTTCGGGTTAGGTTTCCGGTTAGGTTTAGGGTTAGGGTTAAGGTTAGGGTTAGGTTTAGGGTTAGGGTTAGGGTTAGGGTTAGGGTTCGGGTTAGGTTTAGGGTTAGGGTTCGGGTTAGGGTTAGGGTTAGGGTTAGGTTTCGTGTTAGGGTTCGGGTTAGGGGTCGGATTAGTTTTAGGGTTAGGGTTAGGGTTCGGGTTCGGGTTAGGGGTAGGGTTTGGGTTCGGGTTAGGGTTCGGGTTAGGGTTAGGGTTAGGGTTCGGGTTCGGGGTTAGGATTAGGGTTAGGGTTCGGGTTAGGGTTCGGTTTAGGGTTAGGATTCGGGTATGAGCTTAGGGTTCGGGTTCGGGTTAGGGTTAGGGTTAGGGTTCCGGTTAGGTTTAGGGTTAGGGTTCGGGTTAGGATTAGGGTTCGGGTTAGGGTTAGTGTTAGGGTTAGGTTTAGGGTTCGGATTAGGGTTAGGGGTAGGGTTCGGGTCAGGGTTAGGGTACGGGTTAGGGTTAGGGTTCGGGTTAGGGTTCTGGTTAGGGTTTGGGTTAGGGTTCGGATTAGGGTTAGGGGTAGGGTTCGGGTCAGGGTTAGGGTACGGGTTAGGGTTAGGGTTAGGGTTAGGGTTAGGGTTCGGGTTAGGGTTAGGGTTAGGGTTAGGGTTAGGGGTTAGGGTTAGGGTTAGGGTTAGGGTTCGGGTTAGGGTTAGGGTTAGGTTTCGGGTTAGGGTTCGGGTTATGGTTAGGGTTAGGGTTAGGGTTCGGGTTAGGTTTAGGGTTAGGGTTCGGGTTAGGGTTAGGGTTAGGTTTCGTGTTAGGGTTCGGGTTAGGGGTCGGGTTAGTTTTAGGGTTAGGGTTAGGGTTCGGGTTCGGGTTAGGGGTAGGGTTTGGGTTCGGGTTAGGGTTTGGGTTAGGGTTAGGGTTAGGGTTCGGGTTCGGGGTTAGGATTAGGGTTAGGGTTCGGGTTAGGGTTCGGTTTAGGATTAGGATTCGGGTATGAGCTTAGGGTTCGGGTTCGGGTTAGGGTTAGGGTTAGGGTTCCGGTTAGGTTTAGGTTTAGGGTTCGGGTTAGGATTAGGGTTCGGGTTAGGGTTAGTGTTAGGGTTAGGTTTAGGGTTCGGATTAGGGTTAGGGGTAGGGTTCGGGTCAGGGTTAGGGTACGGGTTAGGGTTAGGGTTAGGGTTAGGGTTCTGGTTAGTGTTTGGGTTAGGGTTAGGGTTAGGGTTCGGGTTAGGGTTAGGGTTAGGGTTCGGGTTAGGGTTAGGGTTAGGGTTCTGCTTAGGGTTCGGTTTAGGGTTCGGGTTAGGTTTAGGGTTAGGGTTCGGGTTAGGGTTCGGGTTAGGGTTAGGGTTCGGGTTAGGTTTAGGGTTCGGGTTAGGGTTCGGGTTCGGGTTAGGGTTCGGTCTCTGTTAAGGGTTAGGGTTAGGGTTCGGGTTCGGGTTAGGGTTAGGGTTAGGGTTAGGGTTAGGGTTCGGGTTAGGGTTAGGTTTAGGTTTAGGGTTAGGTTTCGGGTAAGGGTTAGGGTTAGGGTTCGGGTTAGGGTTCGGGTTAGGGTTAGGATTAGGGTTCGGGTTAGGGTTAGTGTTAGGGTTAGGTTTAGGGTTCGGATTAGGGTTAGGGGTAGGGTTCGGGTCAGGGTTCGGGTTCGGGTTAGTGTTAGTGTTAAGGTTAGGGTTAGGGTTCGGGTTAGGGTTAGTGTTAGGGTTAGGGGTTAGGGTTAGGGTTAGGGTTCGGGTTAGGGTTAGGGTTAGGTTTCGGGTAAGGTTCGGATTAGGGTTAGGATTCGGGTAAGGGGTTAGGGTTCGGGTTCGGGTTCGGGTTAGGGTTAGGGTTCCGGTTAGGGTTAGGGTTAGGGTTCGGGTTAGGGTTAGGATTAGGGTTTGTGTTCGGGTTAGGATTAGGGTTAGGGTTAGGGTTAGGGTTCGGGTTAGGGTTAGGCTTGGGTTAGGGTTAGGTTTCGGGTTAGGGTTAGGGTTATGGTTTGGGTTCGGTTTCGGGTTCGGGTTAGGGTTCGGGTTCGGGTTAGGGTTCGGGTTCGGGTTAGGGGTTAGGGTTCGGGTTAGGGTTAGGGTTAGGGTTCGGGTTAGGGTTAGGGTTAGGGTTAGGGTTCGGGTTAGGGTTCTGGTTAGGGTTCGGGTTAGGGTTCGGGTTAGGGTTAGTGTTCGGTTTCGGGTTCGGGTTAGGGTTCGGGTTAGTGGTAGGGTTAGTTTTCGGTTTAGGGTTCGGGTTCGCGTTAGGGTTAGTGTAAGGGTTCGTGTTAGGGTAGGTTTAGGGTTACGGTTAGGTTTCGGGTTAGGTTTCCGGTTAGGTTTAGGGTTAGGGTTAAGGTTAGGGTTAGGTTTAGGGTTAGGGTTAGGGTTAGGGTTCGGGTTCGGGTTAGGGTTCGGGTTCGTGTTAGGTTTCGGGTTAGGGTTAGGGTTAGGGTTCGGGTTAGGGTTCGGGTTCGGGTTAGGGTTCGGGTTCGGGTTAGGGTTAGGGTTAGGGTTCAGTTTAGGGTTCTGGTTAGTGTTAGGGTTAGGGTTAGGGTTCGGGTAAGGGTTCGGTTTAGGGTTAGGGTTCGGGTTAGGGTTAAGTTTAGGGTTAGTGTTAGGGTTAGGTTTCAGGTTAGGGTTCGGGTTAAGGTTCGGGTTAGGGTTAGGGTTAGGGTTAGTGTTCGTGTTAGGGTTTGGGTTAGGTGTCGGGTTAGGGTTACGGTTAGGGTTAGGGTTCGGTTTGGGGTTAGGGTTAAGGTTAGCGTTAGGGTTAGGGTTCGGGTTCGGGGTTAGTGTTAGGGTTAGGGTTCGGGGTGGGGTTCGGGTTAGGTTTAGGATTCGGGTAAGGGCTTAGGGTTCGGGTTCGGGTTCGGGTTAGGGTTAGGGTTCCGGTTAGGGTTAGGGTTAGGGTTCTGGTTAGGGTTAGGGTTAGTTTTAGGTTTCGGGTTAGGGTTAGGGTTCGGGTTAGGTTAGGGTTAGGGTTAGGGTTAGGGTTCGGGTTAGGGTTAGGTTTAGGGCTAGTGTTAGGTTTAGGGTTCAGGTTAGGGTTCGGGTTAAGTTTCGGGTTCGGGTTAGGGTTAGGGTTAGGGTTACGGTTCGTGTTAGGTTTCGGGTTAGGGGTCGGGTTAGTTTTAGGGTTAGGGTTAGGGTTCGGTTTCGGGTTAGGGCTAGGGTTTGGGTTCGGGTTTGGGTTCGGGTTAGGGTTCGGGTTAGGGTTAGGGTTTGGGTTAGGGTTCGGGTTCGGGGTTAGAGTTAGTGTTAGGGTTCGGGTTAGGGTTAGGATTCGGGTATGAGCTTAGGGTTCGGGTTCGGGTTCGGGTTAGGGTTAGGGTTCCGGTTAGGGTTAGTGTTAGGGTTCGGGTTAGGATTAGGTTTAGGGTTAGGGTTAGGGTTAGGGTTCGGGTTAGAGTTAGGGTTAGGGTTCGGGTTAGGGTTCGTGTTAAGGTTAGGGTTAGGGTTAATGTTCGGGTTAGGGTTAGGGTTCGGGTTAGGGTTAGGTTTAGGGTTAGGGTTCGGGTTAGGGTTTGGGTTAGGGTTAGGGTTAGGGTTCGGGTTAGGATTAGGGTTA
>JAVLSZ010000035.1:3085000-3095000 GCA_032313775.1 Urocyon cinereoargenteus
GGGTTAGGGTTCGGGTTAGGGTTAGGGTTAGGGTTCGGGTTCGGGGTTAGGATTAGGGTTAGGGTTCGGGTTAGGGTTCGGTTTAGGATTAGGATTCGGGTATGAGCTTAGGGTTCGGGTTCGGGTTAGGGTTAGGGTTAGGGTTCCGGTTAGGTTTAGGGTTAGGGTTCGGGTTAGGATTAGGGTTCGGGTTAGGGTTAGTGTTAGGGTTAGGTTTAGGGTTCGGATTAGGGTTAGGGGTAGGGTTCGGGTCAGGGTTAGGGTACGGGTTAGGGTTAGGTTTAGGGTTAGCGTTCTGGTTAGTGTTTGGGTTAGGGTTAGGGTTAGGGTTCGGGTTAGGGTTAGGGTTAGGGTTCGGGTTAGGGTTAGGGTTAGGGTTCTGCTTAGGGTTCGGTTTAGGGTTCGGGTTAGGTTTAGGGTTAGGGTTCGGGTTAGGGTTCGGGTTAGGGTTAGGGTTCGGGTTAGGTTTAGGGTTCGGGTTAGGGTTCGGGTTCGGGTTAGGGTTCGGTCTCTGTTAAGGGTTAGGGTTAGGGTTCGGGTTCGGGTTAGGGTTAGGGTTAGGGTTAGGGTTAGGGTTCGGGTTAGGGTTAGGTTTAGGTTTAGGGTTAGGTTTCGGGTAAGGGTTAGGGTTAGGGTTCGGGTTAGGGTTCGGGTTAGGGTTAGGATTAGGGTTCGGGTTAGGGTTAGTGTTAGGGTTAGGTTTAGGGTTCGGATTAGGGTTAGGGGTAGGGTTCGGGTCAGGGTTCGGGTTCGGGTTAGTGTTAGTGTTAAGGTTAGGGTTAGGGTTAGGGTTCGGGTTAGGGTTAGTGTTAGGGTTAGGGGTTAGGGTTAGGGTTAGGGTTCGGGTTAGGGTTAGGGTTAGGTTTCGGGTAAGGTTCGGATTAGGGTTAGGATTCGGGTAAGGGGTTAGGGTTCGGGTTCGGGTTCGGGTTAGGGTTAGGGTTCCGGTTAGGGTTAGGGTTAGGGTTCGGGTTAGGGTTAGGATTAGGGTTAGGGTTCGGGTTAGGATTAGGGTTAGGGTTAGGGTTAGGGTTCGGGTTAGGGTTAGGCTTGGGTTAGGGTTAGGTTTCGGGTTAGGGTTAGGGTTATGGTTTGGGTTCGGTTTCGGGTTCGGGTTAGGGTTCGGGTTCGGGTTAGGGTTCGGGTTCGGGTTAGGGGTTAGGGTTCGGGTTAGGGTTAGGGTTAGGGTTCGTGTTCGGGTTCGGGTTTGGGTTAGGGTTCAGGTTCGGTTTAGGCTTAGGTTTCGGGTTCGGGTTAGGGTTCGGGTTCGGGTTAGGGTTAGGAGTTAGGGTTCGGGTTAGGGTTAGGGTTAGGGTTCGGGTTAGGGTTCGGGTTAGGGTTCTGGTTAGGGTTCGGGTTAGGGTTCGGGTTAGGGTTAGTGTTCGGGTTCGGGTTCGGGTTAGGGTTCGGGTTAGTGGTAGGGTTAGGTTTCGGTTTAGGGTTCGGGTTCGCGTTAGGGTTAGTGTAAGGGTTCGTGTTAGGGTAGGTTTAGGGTTACGGTTAGGTTTCGGGTTAGGTTTCGGGTTAGGTTTAGGGTTAGGGTTAAGGTTAGGGTTAGGTTTAGGGTTAGGGTTAGGGTTAGGGTTCGGGTTCGGGTTAGGGTTCGGGTTCGTGTTAGGTTTCGGGTTAGGGTTAGGGTTAGGGTTCGGGTTAGGGTTCGGGTTCGGGTTAGGGTTCGGGTTCGGGTTAGGGTTAGGGTTAGGGTTCAGTTTAGGGTTCTGGTTAGTGTTAGGGTTAGGGTTAGGGTTCGGGTAAGGGTTCGGTTTAGGGTTAGGGTTCGGGTTAGGGTTAAGTTTAGGGTTAGTGTTAGGGTTAGGTTTCAGGTTAGGGTTCGGGTTAAGGTTCGGGTTAGGGTTAGGGTTAGGGTTAGTGTTCGTGTTAGGGTTTGGGTTAGGTGTCGGGTTAGGGTTACGGTTAGGGTTAGGGTTCGGTTTGGGGTTAGGGTTAAGGTTAGCGTTAGGGTTAGGGTTCGGGTTCGGGGTTAGTGTTAGGGTTAGGGTTCGGGGTGGGGTTCGGGTTAGGTTTAGGATTCGGGTAAGGGCTTAGGGTTCGGGTTCGGGTTCGGGTTAGGGTTAGGGTTCCGGTTAGGGTTAGGGTTAGGGTTCTGGTTAGGGTTAGGGTTAGTTTTAGGTTTCGGGTTAGGGTTAGGGTTCGGGTTAGGTTAGGGTTAGGGTTAGGGTTAGGGTTCGGGTTAGGGTTAGGTTTAGGGCTAGGGTTAGGTTTAGGGTTCAGGTTAGGGTTCGGGTTAAGTTTCGGGTTTGGGTTAGGGTTAGGGTTAGGGTTACGGTTCGTGTTAGGTTTCGGGTTAGGGGTCGGGTTAGTTTTAGGGTTAGGGTTAGGGTTCGGTTTCGGGTTAGGGCTAGGGTTTGGGTTCGGGTTTGGGTTCGGGTTAGGGTTCGGGTTAGGGTTAGGGTTTGGGTTAGGGTTCGGGTTCGGGGTTAGAGTTAGTGTTAGGGTTCGGGTTAGGGTTAGGATTCGGGTATGAGCTTAGGGTTCGGGTTCGGGTTCGGGTTAGGGTTAGGGTTCCGGTTAGGGTTAGTGTTAGGGTTCGGGTTAGGATTAGGTTTAGGGTTAGGGTTAGGGTTAGGGTTCGGGTTAGAGTTAGGGTTAGGGTTCGGGTTAGGGTTCGTGTTAAGGTTAGGGTTAGGGTTAATGTTCGGGTTAGGGTTAGGGTTCGGGTTAGGGTTAGGTTTAGGGTTAGGGTTCGGGTTAGGGTTTGGGTTAGGGTTAGGGTTAGGGTTCGGGTTAGGATTAGGGTTAGGGTTCGGGTTAGGGTTAGGGTTAGGGTTCGGGTTAGGGTTCGATTTAGGGTTCGGGTTAGGGTTACGGTTAGGGTTCAGGTTAGGGTTCGGGTTAGGGTTAGGGTTCGTTTTAGGGTTAGGTTTCGGGTTAGGGTTCGGGTTCGGGTTAGGGTTCTGGCTCGGTTTAGGGTTAGGGTTAGGGTTCGGGTTAGGGTTAGGGTTAGGGTTAGGGTTAGGGTTAGGTTTCGGGTTAGGGTTAGGTTTAGGGTTAGGGTTAGGGTTCGGGTAAGGGTTAGGGTTAGTGTTAGGGTTAGGGTTCGGATAAGGGTTAGGGGTAGGTTTCGGGTTAGGGTTTGGGTGAGGGTTACGGTTAGTGTTAGGGTTAGGGTTAGGGTTCGGGTTAGGGTTAGGGTTAGGGTTAGGGTTAGGGGTTAGGGTTAGGGTTAGGTTTCGGGTTAGGGTTAGGGTTAGGTTTCGGGTTAGGGTTCGGGTTATGGTTAGGGTTAGGGTTAGGGTTCGGGTTAGGTTTAGGGTTAGGGTTCGGGTTAGGGTTAGGGTTAGGGTTAGGTTTCGTGTTAGGGTTCGGGTTAGGGGTCGGGTTAGTTTTAGGGTTAGGGTTAGGGTTCGGGTTCGGGTTAGGTGTAGGGTTTGGGTTCGGGTTAGGGTTCGGGTTAGGGTTAGGGTTAGGGTTCGGGTTCGGGGTTAGGATTAGGGTTAGGGTTCGGGTTAGGGTTCGGTTTAGGGTTAGGATTCGGGTATGAGCTTAGGGTTCGGGTTCGGGTTAGGGTTAGGGTTAGGGTTCCGGTTAGGTTTAGGGTTAGGGTTCGGGTTAGGATTAGGGTTCGGGTTAGGGTTAGTGTTAGGGTTAGGTTTAGGGTTCGGATTAGGGTTAGGGGTAGGGTTCGGGTCAGGGTTAGGGTACGGGTTAGGGTTAGGGTTAGGGTTAGGGTTCTGGTTAGGGTTTGGGTTAGGGTTAGGGTTAGGGTTCGGGTTAGGGTTAGGGTTAGGGTTCGGGTTAGGGTTAGGGTTAGGGTTCTGCTTAGGGTTCGGTTTAGGGTTCGGGTTAGGTTTAGGGTTAGGGTTCGGGTTAGGGTTCGGGTTAGGGTTAGGGTTCGGGTTAGGTTTAGGGTTCGGGTTAGGGTTCGGGTTCGGGTTAGGGTTCGGTCTCTGTTAAGGGTTAGGGTTAGGGTTCGGGTTCGGGTTAGGGTTAGGGTTAGGGTTAGGGTTAGGGTTCGGGTTAGGGTTAGGTTTAGGTTTAGGGTTAGGTTTCGGGTAAGGGTTAGGGTTAGGGTTCGGGTTAGGGTTAGGGTTCGGGTTAGGGTTAGGATTAGGGTTCGGGTTAGGGTTAGTGTTAGGGTTAGGTTTAGGGTTCGGATTAGAGTTAGGGGTAGGGTTCGGGTCAGGGTTCGGGTTCGGGTTAGTGTTAGTGTTAAGGTTAGGGTTAGGGTTCGGGTTAGGGTTAGTGTTAGGGTTAGGGGTTAGGGTTAGGGTTAGGGTTCGGGTTAGGGTTAGGGTTAGGTTTCGGGTAAGGTTCGGATTAGGGTTAGGATTCGGGTAAGGGGTTAGGGTTCGGGTTCGGGTTCGGGTTAGGGTTAGGGTTCCGGTTAGGGTTAGGGTTAGGGTTCGGGTTAGGGTTAGGATTAGGGTTAGGGTTCGGGTTAGGATTAGGGTTAGGGTTAGGGTTAGGGTTCGGGTTAGGGTAGGCTTGGGTTAGGGTTAGGATTCGGGTTAGGGTTAGGGTTATGGTTTGGGTTCGGGTTCGGGTTCGGGTTAGGGTTCGGGTTCGGGTTAGGGTTCGGGTTCGGGTTAGGGGTTAGGGTTCGGGTTAGGGTTAGGGTTAGGGTTCGTGTTCGGGTTCGGGTTTGGGTTAGGGTTCAGGTTCGGTTTAGGCTTAGGTTTCGGGTTCGGGTTAGGGTTCGGGTTCGGGTTAGGGTTAGGGGTTAGGGTTCGGGTTAGGGTTAGGGTTAGGGTTCGGGTTAGGGTTAGGGTTAGGGTTCGGGTTAGGGTTCGGGTTAGGGTTCGGGTTAGGGTTCGGGTTAGGGTTAGTGTTCGGGTTCGGGTTCGGGTTAGGGTTCGGGTTAGTGGTAGGGTTAGGTTTCGGTTTAGGGTTCGGGTTCGCGTTAGGGTTAGTGTAAGGGTTCGTGTTAGGGTAGGTTTAGGGTTACGGTTAGGTTTCGGGTTAGGTTTCGGGTTAGGTTTAGGGTTAGGGTTAGGGTTAGGGTTAGGTTTAGGGTTAGGGTTAGGGTTAGGGTTCGGGTTCGGGTTAGGGTTCGGGTTCGGGTTAGGTTTCGGGTTAGGGTTAGGGTTAGGGTTCGGGTTAGGGTTCGGGTTCGGGTTAGGGTTCGGGTTCGGGTTAGGGTTAGGGTTAGGGTTCATTTTAGGGTTCTGGTTAGTGTTAGGGTTAGGGTTAGGGTTCGGGTAAGGGTTCGGTTTAGGGTTAGGGTTCGGGTTAGGGTTAAGTTTAGGGTTAGTGTTAGGGTTAGGTTTCAGGTTAGGGTTCGGGTTAAGGTTCGGGTTAGGGTTAGGGTTAGGGTTAGTGTTCGTGTTAGGGTTTGGGTTAGGTGTCGGGTTAGGGTTACGGTTAGGGTTAGGGTTCGGTTTGGGGTTAGGGTTAAGGTTAGCGTTAGGGTTAGGGTTCGGGTTCGGGGTTAGTGTTAGGGTTAGGGTTCGGGGTGGGGTTCGGTTTAGGTTTAGGATTCGGGTAAGGGCTTAGGGTTCGGGTTCGGGTTCGGGTTAGGGTTAGGGTTCCGGTTAGGGTTAGGGTTAGGGTTCTGGTTAGGGTTAGGGTTAGGGTTAGTGTTCGGGTTAGGGTTAGGGTTCGGGTTAGGTTAGGGTTAGGGTTAGGGTTAGGGTTCGGGTTAGGGTTAGGTTTAGGGCTAGGGTTAGGTTTAGGGTTCAGGTTAGGGTTCGGGTTAAGTTTCGGGTTCGGGTTAGGGTTAGGGTTAGGGTTACGGTTCGTGTTAGGTTTCGGGTTAGGGGTCGGGTTAGTTTTAGGGTTAGGGTTAGGGTTCGGTTTCGGGTTAGGGCTAGGGTTTGGGTTCGGGTTTGGGATCGGGTTAGGGTTCGGGTTTGGGTTAGGGTTCGGGTTCGGGTTTAGAGTTAGTGTTAGGGTTCGGGTTAGGGTTAGGATTCGGGTATGAGCTTAGGGTTCGGGTTCGGGTTCGGGTTAGGGTTAGGGTTCCGGTTAGGGTTAGTGTTAGGGTTCGGGTTAGGATTAGGTTTAGGGTTAGGGTTAGGGTTCGGGTTAGGGTTAGGGTTAGGGTTCGGGTTAGGGTTCGTGTTAAGGTTAGGGTTAGGGTTAATGTTCGGGTTAGGGTTAGGGTTCGGGTTAGGGTTAGGGTTAGGGTTAGGGTTCGGGTTAGGGTTTGGGTTAGGGTTAGGGTTAGGGTTCGGGTTAGGATTAGGGTTAGGGTTCGGGTTAGGGTTAGGGTTAGGGTTCGGGTTAGGGTTCGGGTTAGGGTTCGGGTTAGGGTTACGGTTAGGGTTCAGGTTAGGGTTCGGGTTAGGGTTAGGGTTCGTTTTAGGGTTAGGTTTCGGGTTAGGGTTCGGGTTCGGGTTAGGGTTCTGGCTCGGTTTAGGGTTAGGGTTAGGGTTCGGGTTAGGGTTAGGGTTAGGGTTAGGGTTAGGGTTAGGTTTCGGGTTAGGGTTAGGTTTAGGGTTAGGGTTAGGGTTCGGGTAAGGGTTAGGGTTAGTGTTAGGGTTAGGGTTCGGATAAGGGTTAGCGGTAGGTTTCGGGTTAGGGTTTGGGTGAGGGTTACGGTTAGTGTTAGGGTTAGGGTTAGGGTTCGGGTTAGGGTTAGGGTTAGGGTTAGGGTTAGGGGTTAGGGTTAGGGTTAGGGTTCGGGTTAGGGTTAGGGTTAGGTTTCGGGTTAGGGTTCGGGTTATGGTTAGGGTTAGGGTTAGGGTTCGGGTTAGGTTTAGGGTTAGGGTTCGGGTTAGGGTTAGGGTTAGGGTTAGGTTTCGTGTTAGGGTTCGGGTTAGGGGTCGGGTTAGTTTTAGGGTTAGGGTTAGGGTTCGGGTTCGGGTTAGGGGTAGGGTTTGGGTCCTGTTTAGGGTTCGGGTTAGGGTTAGGGTTAGGGTTCGGGTTCGGGGTTAGGATTAGGGTTAGGGTTCGGGTTAGGGTTCGGTTTAGGGTTAGAATTCGGGTATGAGCTTAGGGTTCGGGTTCGGGTTAGGGTTAGGGTTAGGGTTCCGGTTAGGTTTAGGGTTAGGGTTCGGGTTAGGATTAGGGTTCGGGTTAGGGTTAGTGTTAGGGTTAGGTTTAGGGTTCGGATTAGGGTTAGGGGTAGGGTTCGGGTCAGGGTTAGGGTACGGGTTAGGGTTAGGGTTAGGGTTCTGGTTAGGGTTTGGGTTAGGGTTAGGGTTAGGGTTCGGGTTAGGGTTAGGGTTAGGGTTCGGGTTAGGGTTAGGGTTAGGGTTCTGCTTAGGGTTCGGTTTAGGGTTCGGGTTAGGTTTAGGGTTAGGGTTCGGGTTAGGGTTCGGGTTAGGGTTAGGGTTCGGGTTAGGTTTAGGGTTCGGGTTAGGGTTCGGGTTCGGGTTAGGGTTCGGTCTCTGTTAAGGGTTAGGGTTAGGGTTCGGGTTCGGGTTAGGGTTAGGGTTAGGGTTAGGGTTAGGGTTCGGGTTAGGGTTAGGTTTAGGTTTAGGGTTAGGTTTCGGGTAAGGGTTAGGGTTAGGGTTCGGGTTAGGGTTAGGGTTCGGGTTAGGGTTAGGATTAGGGTTCGGGTTAGGGTTAGTGTTAGGGTTAGGTTTAGGGTTCGGATTAGGGTTAGGGGTAGGGTTCGGGTCAGGGTTCGGGTTCGGGTTAGTGTTAGTGTTAAGGTTAGGGTTAGGGTTCGGGTTAGGGTTAGTGTTAGGGTTAGGGGTTAGGGTTAGGGTTAGGGTTCGGGTTAGGGTTAGGGTTAGGTTTCGGGTAAGGTTCGGATTAGGGTTAGGATTCGGGTAAGGGGTTAGGGTTCGGGTTCGGGTTCGGGTTAGGGTTAGGGTTCCGGTTAGGGTTAGGGTTAGGGTTCGGGTTAGGGTTAGGATTAGGGTTAGGGTTCGGGTTAGGATTAGGGTTAGGGTTAGGGTTAGGGTTCGGGTTAGGGTTAGGCTTGGGTTAGGGTTAGGGTTCGGGTTAGGGTTAGGGTTATGGTTTGGGTTCGGGTTCGGGTTCGGGTTAGGGTTCGGGTTCGGGTTAGGGTTCGGGTTCGGGTTAGGGGTTAGGGTTCGGGTTAGGGTTAGGGTTAGGGTTCGTGTTCGGGTTCGGGTTTGGGTTAGGGTTCAGGTTCGGTTTAGGCTTAGGTTTCGGGTTCGGGTTAGGGTTCGGGTTCGGGTTAGGGTTAGGGGTTAGGGTTCGGGTTAGGGTTAGGGTTAGGGTTCGGGTTAGGGTTAGGGTTAGGGTTCGGGTTAGGGTTCGGGTTAGGGTTCGGGTTAGGGTTCGGGTTAGGGTTAGGGTTCGGGTTCGGGTTCGGGTTAGGGTTCGGGTTAGTGGTAGGGTTAGGTTTCGGTTTAGGGTTCGGGTTCGCGTTAGGGTTAGTGTAAGGGTTCGTGTTAGGGTAGGTTTAGGGTTACGGTTAGGTTTCGGGTTAGGTTTCGGGTTAGGTTTAGGGTTAGGGTTAGGGTTAGGGTTAGGGTTAGGTTTAGGGTTAGGGTTAGGGTTAGGGTTCGGGTTCGGGTTAGGGTTCGGGTTCGGGTTAGGGTTCGGGTTAGGGTTAGGGTTAGGGTTCGGGTTAGGGTTCGGGTTCGGGTTAGGGTTCGGGTTCGGGTTAGGGTTAGGGTTAGGGTTCGGTTTAGGGTTCTGGTTAGTGTTAGGGTTAGGGTTAGGGTTCGGGTAAGGGTTCGGTTTAGGGTTAGGGTTAGGGTTAGGGTTCGGGTTAGGGTTAAGTTTAGGGTTAGTGTTAGGGTTAGGTTTCAGGTTAGGGTTCGGGTTAAGGTTCGGGTTAGGGTTAGGGTTAGGGTTAGTGTTCGTGTTAGGGTTTGGGTTAGGTGTTGGGTTAGGGTTACGGTTAGGGTTAGGGTTCGGTTTGGGGTTAGGGTTAAGGTTAGCGTTAGGGTTAGGGTTCGGGTTCGGGGTTAGTGTTAGGGTTAGGGTTCGGGGTAGGGTTCGGGTTAGGGTTAGGATTCGGGTAAGGGCTTAGGGTTCCGGTTCGGGTTCGGGTTAGGGTTAGGGTTCCGGTTAGGGTTAGGGTTAGGGTTCTGGTTAGGGTTAGGGTTAGGGTTAGGGTTCGGGTTAGGGTTAGGGTTCGGGTTAGGTTAGGGTTAGGGTTAGGGTTAGGGTTCGGGTTAGGGTTAGGTTTAGGGCTAGGGTTAGGTTTAGGGTTCAGGTTAGGGTTCGGGTTAAGGTTCGGGTTCGGGTTAGGGTTAGGGTTAGGGTTACGGTTCGTGTTAGGTTTCGGGTTAGGAGTCGGGTTAGTTTTAGGGTTAGGGTTAGGGTTCGGTTTCGGGTTAGGGCTAGGGTTTGGGTTCGGGTTTGGGTTCGGGTTAGGGTTCGGGTTAGGGTTAGGGTTTGGGTTAGGGTTCGGGTTCGGGGTTAGAGTTAGTGTTAGGGTTCGGGTTAGGGTTAGGATTCGGGTATGAGCTTAGGGTTCGGGTTCGGGTTAGGGTTAGGGTTAGGGTTCCGGTTAGGGTTAGTGTTAGGGTTCGGGTTAGGATTAGGTTTAGGGTTAGGGTTAGGGTTCGGGTTAGGGTTAGGGTTAGGGTTCGGGTTAGGGTTCGTGTTAAGGTTAGGGTTAGGGTTAATGTTCGGGTTAGGGTTAGGGTTCGGGTTAGGGTTAGGGTTAGGGTTAGGGTTCGGGTTAGGGTTTGGGTTAGGGTTAGGGTTAGGGTTCGGGTTAGGATTAGGGTTAGGGTTCGGGTTAGGGTTAGGGTTAGGGTTCGGGTTAGGGTTCGGGTTAGGGTTCGGGTTAGGGTTACGGTTAGGGTTCAGGTTAGGGTTCGGGTTAGGGTTAGGGTTAGGGTTCGGGTTAGGGTTCGGGTTAGGGTTAGGGTTCGGGTTAGGTTTAGGGTTCGGGATAGGGTTCGGGTTCGGGTTAGGTTTCGGGCTCTGTTATGGGTTAGGGTTAGGGTTCGGGTTCGGTTTAGTGTTAGGGTTAGGGTTAGGGTTAGGGTTCGGGTTAGGGTTAGGGTTAGGGTTCGGGTAAGGGTTAGGGTTAGGGTTCGGGTTAGGGTTCGGGTTAGGGTTCGGGTAAGGGTTAGGGTTAGGATTAGGGTTAGGGTTCGGGTTAGGGTTAGGGTTCGGGTTAGGGTTAGGGTTCGGTATAGGGTTAGGGTTAGGGTTCGGG
>JAVLSZ010000035.1:3100000-3112500 GCA_032313775.1 Urocyon cinereoargenteus
GGTTAGGGTTAGGGGTTAGGGTTAGGGTTAGGGTTCGGGTTAGGGTTAGGGTTAGGTTTCGGGTTAGGGTTCGGGTTATGGTTAGGGTTAGGGTTAGGGTTCGGGTTAGGTTTAGGGTTAGGGTTCGGGTTAGGGTTAGGGTTAGGGTTAGGTTTCGTGTTAGGGTTCGTGTTAGGGGTCGGGTTAGTTTTAGGGTTAGGGTTAGGGTTCGGGTTCGGGTTAGGGGTAGGGTTTGGGTTCGGGTTAGGGTTCGGGTTAGGGTTAGGGTTAGGGTTCGGGTTCGGGGTTAGGATTAGGGTTAGGGTTCGGGTTAGGGTTCGGTTTAGGGTTAGGATTCGGGTATGAGCTTAGGGTTCGGGTTCGGGTTCGGGTTAGGGTTAGGGTTCCGGTTAGGTTTAGGGTTAGGGTTCGGGTTAGGATTAGGGTTCGGGTTAGGGTTAGTGTTAGGGTTAGGTTTAGGGTTCGGATTAGGGTTAGGGGTAGGGTTCGGGTCAGGGTTAGGGTACGGGTTAGGGTTAGGGTTAGGGTTCTGGTTAGGGTTTGGGTTAGGGTTAGGGTTAGGGTTCGGGATAGGGTTAGGGTTAGGGTTCGGGTTAGGTTAGGGTTAGGGTTCTGCTTAGGGTTCGGTTTAGGGTTCGGGTTAGGTTTAGGGTTTGGGTTCGGGTTAGGGTTCGGGTTAGGGTTAGGGTTTGGGTTAGGTTTAGGGTTCGGGTTAGGGTTCGGGTTCGGGTTAGGGTTCGGTCTCTGTTAAGGGTTAGGTTTAGGGTTCGGGTTCGGGTTAGGGTTAGGGTTAGGGTTAGGGTTAGGGTTCGGGTTAGGGTTAGGTTTAGGTTTAGGGTTAGGTTTCGGGTAAGGGTTAGGGTTAGGGTTCGGGTTAGGGTTAGGGTTCGGGTTAGGGTTAGGATTAGGGTTCGGGTTAGGGTTAGTGTTAGGGTTAGGTTTAGGGTTCGGATTAGGGTTAGGTGTAGGGTTCGGGTCAGGGTTCGGGTTCGGGTTAGTGTTAGTGTTAAGGTTAGGGTTAGGGTTCGGGTTAGGGTTAGTGTTAGGGTTAGGGGTTAGGGTTAGGGTTAGGGTTCGGGTTAGGGTTAGGGTTAGGTTTCGGGTAAGGTTCGGATTAGGGTTAGGATTCGGGTAAGGGGTTAGGGTTCGGGTTCGGGTTCGGGTTAGGGTTAGGGTTCCGGTTAGGGTTAGGGTTAGGGTTCGGGTTAGGGTTAGGATTAGGGTTAGGGTTCGGGTTAGGATTACGGTTAGGGTTAGGGTTAGGGTTAGGGTTCGGGTTAGGGTTAGGCTTGGGTTAGGGTTAGGGTTCGGGTTAGGGTTAGGGTTATGGTTTGGGTTCGGGTTCGGGTTCGGGTTAGGGTTCGGGTTCGGGTTAGGGTTCGGGTTCGGGTTAGGGGTTAGGGTTCGTGTTAGGGTTAGGGTTAGGGTTCGTGTTCGGGTTCGGGTTTGGGTTAGGTTTCGGGTTCGGGTTAGGGTTCGGGTTTGGGTTAGGGTTCGGGTTCGGGTTAGGGTTAGGTGTTAGTGTTCAGGTTAGGGGTAGGGTTACGTTCGGGTTAGGGTTCGGGTTAGGGTTAGGGTTAAGTTGGGGGTTAGGGTTAGGGTTAGGGTTAGGGTTCGGGTTCGGGTTAGGGTTAGGGTTTGTGTTAGGGTTAGGGTTCGGGTTAGGGTTAGGGTTAAGGTTCGGGTTAGGGTTAAAGTTAGGGTTAGGGTTTGGGTTAGGGTTCGGATAAGGGTTAGGGGTAGGTTTCGGGTTAGGGTTCGGGTGAGGGTTACAGTTAGTGTTAGGGTTAGGGTTAGGGTTCGGTTAGGGTTAGGGTTAGGGTTAGGGTTAGGGTTAGGGTTCGGGTTAGGGTTAGGGTTAGGTTTCGGGTTAGGGTTCGGGTTATGGTTAGGGTTAGGGTTAGGGTTTGGGTTAGGTTTAGTGTTAGGGTTCGGGTTAGGGTTAGGGTTAGGGTTAGGGTTAGGTTTAGGGATCAGGTTAGGGTTCGGGTAAGGTTCCGGTTACGTTACGGTTAGGGTTAGTGCTAGGGTTCGTGTTAGGGTTCGGGTTAGGGGTCGGGTTAGTTTTAGGTTTAGGGTTAGGGTTCGGGTTCGGGTTAGGGGTAGGGTTTGGGTTCGGGTTAGCGTTCGGGTTAGGGTTAGGGTTAGGGTTAGGGTTCGGGTTCGGGGTTAGGGTTAGGGTTAGGGTTCGGGTTAGGGTTCGGTTTAGGGTTATGGTTAGGGTTAGGGTTCGGGTTAGGGTTATGGTACGGGTTAGGGTTAGGGTTAGGGTTAGGGTTCCGGTTAGGGTTTGGGTTAGGGTTAGGGTTAGGGTTCGGTTTAGGGTAAGTTTTAGGGTTTGGGTTAGGGTTAGGGTTAGGGTTAGGGTTCCGGTTAGGGTTTGGGTTAGGGTTAGGGTTAGGGTTCGGGTTAGGGTTAGGGTTAGGGTTCGGGTTAGGGTTAGGGTTAGGGTTCGGGTTAGGGTTCGGGTTAGGGTTCGGGTTAGGTTTAGGGTTAAGGTTCGGGTTAGGGTTCGGGTTAGGGTTAGGGTTCGGGTTAGGTTTAGGGTTCGGGTTAGGGTTCGGGTTCGGGTTAGGGTTCGGGCTCTGTTAAGGGTTAGGGTTAGGGTTCGGGTTCGGGTTAGGGTTAGGGTTAGGGTTAGGGTTAGGGTTCGTGTTAGGGTTAGGTTTAGGGTTAGGGTTAGGGTTCGGGTAAGGGTTAGGGTTAGGGTTCGGGTTAGGGTTCGGGTTAGGGTTCGGGTAAGGGTTAGGGTTAGGATTAGGGTTAGGGTTCGGGTTAGGGTTAGGGTTCGGGTTAGGGTTTGGGTTCGGGTTAGGGTTAGGGTTAGGGTTCGGGTTCGGTTTCGGGTTAGGGTTAGGGGTTAGGGTTAGGGTTAGTGTTAGGGTTCGGGTTAGTTTTAGGGTTAGGGTTAGGGTTAGGGTTCGGGTTAGGGTTAGGCTTAGGGTTAGGGTTAGGGTTCGGGTTAGGGTTAGGGTTATGGTTTGGGTTCGGGTTCGGGGTAGGGTTAGGGTTCGGGTTCGGTTTAGGTTTCAGGTTCGGGTTAGGGGTTAGGGTTCGGGTTAGGGTTAGGGTTAGGGTTCGGGTTAGGGTTCGGGTTAGGGTTAGGGTTCGGGTTAGGGTTAGGGTTAGGGTTCGGGTTAGGGTTAAGGTTAGGGTTAGGGTTAGGGTTAGGGTTCGGATAAGGGTTAGGGGTAGGTTTCGGGTTAGGGTTCGGGTGAGGGTTACAGTTAGTGTTAGGGTTAGGGTTAGGGTTCGGTTAGGGTTAGGGTTAGGGTTAGGGTTAGGGTTCGGGTTAGGGTTAGGGTTAGGTTTCGGGTTAGGGTTCGGGTTATGGTTAGGGTTAGGGTTAGGGTTCGGGTTAGGTTTAGGGTTAGGGTTCGGGTTAGGGTTAGGGTTAGGGTTAGGGTTAGGTTTAGGGATCAGGTTAGGGTTCGGGTTAAGGTTCCGGTTACGTTACGGTTAGGGTTAGAGTTAGGGTTCGTGTTAGGGTTCGGGTTAGGGGTCGGGTTAGTTTTAGGTTTAGGGTTAGGGTTCGGGTTCGGGTTAGGGGTAGGGTTTGGGTTCGGGTTAGCGTTCGGGTTAGGGTTAGGGTTAGGGTTAGGGTTCGGGTTCGGGGTTAGGGTTAGGGTTAGGGTTCGGGTTAGGGTTCGGTTTAGGGTTATGGTTAGGGTTAGGGTTCGGGTTAGGGTTATGGTACGGGTTAGGGTTAGGGTTAGGGTTAGGGTTCCGGTTAGGGTTTGGGTTAGGGTTAGGGTTAGGGTTCGGTTTAGGGTTAGGGTTAGGGTTTCGGTTAGGGTTAGGGTTAGGGTTAGGGTTCCGGTTAGGGTTTGGGTTAGGGTTAGGGTTAGGGTTCGGGTTAGGGTTAGGGTTAGGGTTCGGGATAGGGTTCGGGTTAGGGTTCGGGTTAGGTTTAGGGTTAGGGTTCGGGTTAGGGTTCGGGTTAGGGTTAGGGTTCGGGTTAGGTTTAGGGTTCGGGTTAGGGTTCGGGTTCGGGTTAGGGTTCGGGCTCTGTTAAGGGTTAGGGTTAGGGTTCGGGTTCGGGTTAGGGTTAGGGTTAGGGTTAGGGTTAGGTTTAGGGTTCGGGTTAGGGTTAGGTTTAGGGTTAGGGTTAGGGTTCGGGTAAGGGTTAGGGTTAGGGTTCGGGTTAGGGTTCGGGATAGGGTTCGGGTAAGGTTTAGGGTTAGGATTAGGGTTAGGGTTCGGGTTAGGGTTAGGGTTCGGGTTCGGGTTAGGGTTCGGTGTAGGGTTAGGGTTAGGGTTCGGGTTCGGTTTCGGGTTAGGGTTAGGGTTCGGTTTCGGGTTAGGGTTAGGGGTTAGGGTTCCAGTTAGGTTTAGGGTTAGGGTTCGGGTTAGGGTTAGGGTTCGGGTTAGGGTTAGGTTTAGGGTTCGGGTTAGGGTTAGGGTTCGGGTTAGGGTTAGGTTTAGGGTTCGGGTTAGGGTTAGGGTTCGGGTTAGGGTTCGGGTTTGGGTTAGGGTTTTGGTTAGGGTTAGGGTTACGGTTAGGGTTCGGGTTAGGGTTAGTGTTCGGGTTCGGGTTCGGGTTAGGGTTAGGGCTAGGGTTCGGGTTAGGGTTAGGGTTAGGGTTTGGGTTAGGTTTAGGGTTAGGGTTAGGGTTAGGTTTAGGGTTAGTATTAGGGTTAGGGGTAGGGTTCGGGTTAGGGTTAGTGTTAAGGTTAGGGTTAGGGTTCGGGTTAGGGTTAGGGTTAGGGTTAGGGGTTAGTGTTAGTGTTAGGGTTCGGGTTAGGGTTAGGGTTAGGGTTCGGGTAAGATTCGGATTAGGGTTAGGATTCGGGTAAGGGGTTAGTGTTCGGGTTCGGGTTCGGGTTAGGGTTAGTGTTCCAGTTAGGGTTAGGGTTAGGGTTCGGTTTAGAGTTAGGGTTAGGTTTAGGGTTAGGGTTAGGGTTCGGGTTAGGGTTAGGGTTAGGGTTCGGTTTAGGGTTAGGTTTAGGGTTCGAGTTAGGGTTAGGGTTCCGGTTAGGGTTAGGGGTTAGGGTTAGGTTTAGTGATAGGGTTAGGGTTCGGGTTAGGGTTAGGGTTAGTGTTAGGGTTAGGGTTAGGGTTAGGTTTCGGGTTAGGGTTAGGCTTAGGGTTAGGGTTAGGGTTAGGGTTAGGGGTTAGGGTTAGGGTTAGGGTTCGGGTTCGGGTTAGGGTTCGGGTTCGGGTTAGGGTTATGGTTCGGGTTAGGGTTAGGGTTAGTGTTCGGGTTAGGGTTAGGGTTATTGTTAGGGTTAGGTTTAGGGTTCGGATTAGGGGTAGGTGTAGGGTTCAGGATAGGGTTAGTGTTATGTTTAGGGTTAGGGTTCGGGTTAGGGTTAGGGTTAGGGTTAGGGGTTAGGGTTAGTGTTAGGGTTCGGGTTAGGGTTACGGTTAGGGTTCGGGTAAGGTTCGGATTAGGGTTAGGATTCGGGTAAGGGGTTGGGGTTCGGGTTCGGGTTCGGGTTAGGGTTAGGGTTCCGGTTAGGGTGAGGGATAGGGTTCGGGTTAGAGTTAGGGTTAGGTTTAGTGTTAGGGTTAGGGTTCGGGTTAGGGTTAGGTTTAGGGTTCGGGTTAGGGTTAGGGTTCGAGTTAGGGTTAGGTTTCGGGTTAGGGTTAGGGGTTAGGGTTAGGGTTAGTGTTAGGGTTCGGGTTAGTTTTAGGGTTAGGGTTAGGGTTAGGGTTCGGGTTAGGGTTAGGCTTAGGGTTAGGGTTAGGTTTCGGGTTAGGGTTAGGGTTATGGTTTGGGTTCGGGTTCGGGGTAGGGTTAGGGTTCGGGTTCGGTTTAGGTTTCGGGTTCGGGTTAGGGGTTAGGGTTCGGGTTAGGGTTAGGGTTAGGGTTCGGGTTAGGGTTCGGGTTAGGGTTAGGGTTCGGGTTAGGGTTAGGGTTAGGGTTCGGGTTAGGGTTAGGGTTAGGGTTCGTGTTCGGGTTCGGGTTTGGGTTAGGGTTCAGGTTCGGTTTAGGCTTAGGTTTCGGGTTCGGGTTAGGGTTCGGGTTCGGGTTAGGGTTAGGGGTTAGGGTTCGGGTTAGGGTTAGGGTTAGGGTTCGGGTTAGGGTTAGGGTTAGGGTTCGGGTTAGGGTTCGGGTTAGGGTTCGGGTTAGGGTTCGGGTTAGGGTTAGGGTTCGGGTTCGGGTTCGGGTTAGGGTTCGGGTTAGTGGTAGGGTTAGGTTTCGGTTTAGGGTTCGGGTTCGCGTTAGGGTTAGTGTAAGGGTTCGTGTTAGGGTAGGTTTAGGGTTACGGTTAGGTTTCGGGTTAGGTTTCGGGTTAGGTTTAGGGTTAGGGTTAGGGTTAGGGTTAGGTTTAGGGTTAGGGTTAGGGTTAGTGTTCGGGTTCGGGTTAGGGTTCGGGTTCGGGTTAGGTTTCGGGTTAGGGTTAGGGTTAGGGTTCGGGTTAGGGTTCGGGTTCGGGTTAGGGTTCGGGTTCGGGTTAGGGTTAGGGTTAGGGTTCAGTTTAGGGGTCTGGTTAGTGTTAGGGTTAGGGTTAGGGTTCGGGTAAGGGTTCGGTTTAGGGTTAGGGTTCGGGTTAGGTTTAAGTTTAGGGTTAGTGTTAGGGTTAGGTTTCAGGTTAGGGTTCGGGTTAAGGTTCGGGTTAGGGTTAGGGTTAGGGTTAGTGTTCGTGTTAGGGTTTGGGTTAGGTGTCGGGTTAGGGTTACGGTTAGGGTTAGGGTTCGGTTTGGGGTTAGGGTTAAGGTTAGCGTTAGGGTTAGGGTTCGGGTTCGGGGTTAGTGTTAGGGTTAGGGTTCGGGGTGGGGTTCGGGTTAGGTTTAGGATTCGGGTAAGGGCTTAGGGTTCGGGTTCGGGTTCGGGTTAGGGTTAGGGTTCCGGTTAGGGTTAGGGTTAGGGTTCTGGTTAGGGTTAGGGTTAGGGTTAGGGTTCGGGTTAGGGTTAGGGTTCAGGTTAGGTTAGGGTTAGGGTTAGGGTTAGGGTTCGGGTTAGGGTTAGGTTTAGGGCTAGGGTTAGGTTTAGGGTTCAGGTTAGGGTTCGGGTTAAGTTTCGGGTTCGGGTTAGGGTTAGGGTTAGGGTTACGGTTCGTGTTAGGTTTCGGGTTAGGGGTCGGGTTAGTTTTAGGGTTAGGGTTAGGGTTCGGTTTCAGGTTAGGGCTAGGGTTTGGGTTCGGGTTTGGGTTCGGGTTAGGGTTCGGGTTAGGGTTAGGGTTTGGGTTAGGGTTCGGGTTCGGGGTTAGAGTTAGTGTTAGGGTTCGGGTTAGGGTTAGGATTCGGGTATGAGCTTAGGGTTCGGGTTCGGGTTCGGGTTAGGGTTAGGGTTCCGGTTAGGGTTAGTGTTAGGGTTCGGGTTAGGATTAGGTTTAGGGTTAGGGTTAGGGTTCGGGTTAGGGTTAGGGTTCGGGTTAGGGTTCGTGTTAAGGTTAGGGTTAGGGTTAATGTTCGGGTTAGGGTTAGGGTTCGGGTTAGGGTTAGGGTTAGGGTTAGGGTTCGGGTTAGGGTTTGGGTTAGGGTTAGGGTTAGGGTTCGGGTTAGGATTAGGGTTAGGGTTCGGGTTAGGGTTAGGGTTAGGGTTCGGGTTAGGGTTCGGGTTAGGGTTCGGGTTAGGGTTACGGTTAGGGTTCAGGTTAGGGTTCGGGTTAGGGTTAGGGTTCGTTTTAGGGTTAGGTTTCGGGTTAGGGTTCGGGTTCGGGTTAGGGTTCTGGCTCGGTTTAAGGTTAGGGTTAGGGTTCGGGTTAGGGTTAGGGTTAGGGTTAGGGTTAGGGTTAGGTTTCGGGTTAGGGTTAGGTTTAGGGTTAGGGTTAGGGTTCGGGTAAGGGTTAGGGTTAGTGTTAGGGTTAGGGTTCGGATAAGGTTAGGGGTAGGTTTCGGGTTAGGGTTTGGGTGAGGGTTACGGTTAGTGTTAGGGTTAGGGTTAGGGTTCGGGTTAGGGTTAGGGTTAGGGTTAGGGTTAGGGGTTAGGGTTAGGGTTAGGGTTCGGGTTAGGGTTAGGGTTAGGTTTCGGGTTAGGGTTCGGGTTATGGTTAGGGTTAGGGTTAGGGTTCGGGTTAGGTTTAGGGTTAGGGTTCGGGTTAGGGTTAGGGTTAGGGTTAGGTTTCGTGTTAGGGTTCGGGTTAGGGGTCGGGTTAGTTTTAGGGTTAGGGTTAGGGTTCGGGTTCGGGTTAGGGGTAGGGTTTGGGTTCGGGTTAGGGTTCGGGTTAGGGTTAGGGTTAGGGTTCGGGTTCGGGGTTAGGATTAGGGTTAGGGTTCGGGTTAGGGTTCGGTTTAGGGTTAGGATTCGGGTATGAGCTTAGGGTTCGGGTTCGGGTTAGGGTTAGGTTTAGGGTTCCGGTTAGGTTTAGGGTTAGGGTTCGGGTTAGGATTAGGGTTCGGGTTAGGGTTAGTGTTAGGGTTAGGTTTAGGGTTCGGATTAGGGTTAGGGGTAGGGTTCGGGTCAGGGTTAGGGTACGGGTTAGGGTTAGGGTTAGGGTTAGGGTTCTGGTTAGGGTTTGGGTTAGGGTTAGGGTTAGGGTTCGGGTTAGGGTTAGGGTTAGGGTTCGGGTTAGGGTTAGGGTTAGGGTTCTGCTTAGGGTTCGGTTTAGGGTTCGGGTTAGGTTTAGGGTTAGGGTTCGGGTTAGGGTTCGGGTTAGGGTTAGGGTTCGGGTTAGGTTTAGGGTTCGGGTTAGGGTTCGGGTTCGGGTTAGGGTTCGGTCTCTGTTAAGGGTTAGGGTTAGGGTTCGGGTTCGGGTTAGGGTTAGGGTTAGGGTTAGGGTTAGGGTTCGGGTTAGGGTTAGGTTTAGGTTTAGGTTTAGGTTTGGGGTAAGGGTTAGGGTTAGGGTTCGGGTTAGGGTTAGGGTTCGGGTTAGGGTTAGGATTAGGGTTCGGGTTAGGGTTAGTGTTAGGGTTAGGTTTAGGGTTCGGATTAGGGTTAGGGGTAGGGTTCGGGTCAGGGTTCGGGTTCGGGTTAGTGTTAGTGTTAAGGTTAGGGTTAGGGTTCGGGTTAGGGTTAGTGTTAGGGTTAGGGGTTAGGGTTAGGGTTAGGGTTCGGGTTAGGGTTAGGGTTAGGTTTCGGGTAAGGTTCGGATTAGGGTTAGGATTCGGGTAAGGGGTTAGGGTTCGGGTTCGGGTTCGGGTTAGGGTTAGGGTTCCGGTTAGGGTTAGGGTTAGGGTTCGGGTTAGGGTTAGGATTAGGGTTAGGGTTCGGGTTAGGATTAGGGTTAGGGTTAGGGTTAGGGTTCGGGTTAGGGTTAGGCTTGGGTTAGGGTTAGGGTTCGGGTTAGGGTTAGGGTTATGGTTTGGGTTCGGGTTCGGGTTCGGGTTAGGGTTCGGGTTCGGGTTAGGGTTCGGGTTCGGGTTAGGGGTTAGGGTTCGGGTTAGGGTTAGGGTTAGGGTTCGTGTTCGGGTTCGGGTTTGGGTTAGGGTTCAGGTTCGGTTTAGCCTTAGGTTTCGGGTTCGGGTTAGGGTTCGGGTTCGGGTTAGGGTTAGGGGTTAGGGTTCGGGTTAGGGTTAGGGTTAGGGTTCGGGTTAGGGTTAGGGTTAGGGTTCGGGTTAGGGTTCGGGTTAGGGTTCGGGTTAGGGTTAGGGTTCGGGTTAGGGTTCGGGTTAGGGTTCGGGTTAGGGTTCGGGTTAGGGTTAGGGTTCGGGTTCGGGTTCGGTTTAGGGTTCGGGTTCGCGTTAGGGTTAGTGTAAGGGTTCGTGTTAGGGTAGGTTTAGGGTTACGGTTAGGTTTCGGGTTAGGTTTCGGGTTAGGTTTAGGGTTAGGGTTAGGGTTAGGGTTAGGGTTAGGTTTAGGGTTAGGGTTAGGGTTAGGGTTCGGGTTCGGGTTAGGGTTCGGGTTCGGGTTAGGGTTCGGGTTAGGGTTAGGGTTAGGGTTCGGGTTAGGGTTCGGGTTCGGGTTAGGGTTCGGGTTCGGGTTAGGGTTAGGGTTAGGGTTCGGTTTTGGGTTCTGGTTAGTGTTAGGGTTAGGGTTAGGGTTCGGGTAAGGGTTCGGTTTAGGGTTAGGGTTAGGGTTAGGGTTCGGGTTAGGCTTAAGTTTAGGGTTAGTGTTAGGGTTAGGTTTCAGGTTAGGGTTCGGGTTAAGGTTCGGGTTAGGGTTAGGGTTAGGGTTAGTGTTCGTGTTAGGGTTTGGGTTAGGTGTTGGGTTAGGGTTACGGTTAGGGTTACGGTTCGGTTTGGGGTTAGGGTTAAGGTTAGCGTTAGGGTTAGGGTTCGGGTTCGGGGTTAGTGTTAGGGTTAGGGTTCGGGGTAGGGTTCGGGTTAGGGTTAGGATTCGGGTAAGGGCTTAGGGTTCGGGTTCGGGTTCGGGTTAGGGTTAGGGTTCCGGTTAGGGTTAGGGTTAGGGTTCTGGTTAGGGTTAGGGTTAGGGTTAGGGTTCGGGTTAGGGTTAGGGTTCGGGTTAGGTTAGGGTTAGGGTTAGGGTTAGGGTTCGGGTTAGGGTTAGGTTTAGGGCTAGGGTTAGGTTTAGGGTTCAGGTTAGGGTTCGGGTTAAGGTTCGGGTTCGGGTTAGGGTTAGGGTTAGGGTTACGGTTCGTGTTAGGTTTCGGGTTAGGGGTCGGGTTAGTTTTAGGGTTAGGGTTAGGGTTCGGTTTCGGGTTAGGGCTAGGGTTTGGGTTCGGGTTTGGGTTCGGGTTAGGGTTCGGGTTAGGGTTAGGGTTTGGGTTAGGGTTCGGGTTCGGGGTTAGAGTTAGTGTTAGGGTTCGGGTTAGGGTTAGGATTCGGGTATGAGCTTAGGGTTCGGGTTCGGGTTAGGGTTAGGGTTAGGGTTCCGGTTAGGGTTAGTGTTAGGGTTCGGGTTAGGATTAGGTTTAGGGTTAGGGTTAGGGTTCGGGTTAGGGTTATGGTTAGGGTTCGGGTTAGGGTTCGTGTTAAGGTTAGGGTTAGTGTTAATGTTCGGGTTAGGGTTAGGGTTCGGGTTAGGGTTAGGGTTAGGGTTAGGGTTCGGGTTAGGGTTTGGGTTAGGGTTAGGGTTAGGGTTAGGTTTAGGATTAGGGTTAGGGTTCGGGTTAGGGTTAGGGTTAGGGTTCGGGTTAGGGTTCGGGTTAGGGTTCGGGTTAGGGTTACGGTTAGGGTTCAGGTTAGGGTTCGGGTTAGGGTTAGGGTTCGATTTAGGGTTAGGTTTCGGGTTAGGGTTCGGGTTCGGGTTAGGGTTCTGGCTCGGTTTAGGGTTAGGGTTAGGGTTCGGGTTAGGGTTAGGGTTAGGGTTAGGGTTAGGTTTCGGGTTAGGGTTAGGTTTAGGGTTAGGGTTAGGGTTCGGTAAGGGTTAGGGTTAGTGTTAGGGTTAGGGTTCGGATAAGGGTTAGGGGTAGGTTTCGGGTTAGGGTTTGGGTGAGGGTTACGGTTAGTGTTAGGGTTAGGGTTAGGGTTCGGGTTAGGGTTAGGGTTAGGGTTCGGGTTAGGGTTCGGGTTAGGGTTAGGGTTCGGGTTAGGTTTAGGGTTCGGGATAGGGTTCGGGTTCGGGTTAGGTTTCGGGCTCTGTTAAGGGTTAGGGTTAGGGTTCGGGTTCGGTTTAGTGTTAGGGTTAGGGTTAGGGTTAGGGTTCGGGTTAGGGTTAGGGTTAGAGTTCGGGTAAGGGTTAGGGTTAGGGTTCGGGTTAGGGTTCGGGTTAGGGTTCGGGTAAGGGTTAGGGTTAGGATTAGGGTTAGGGTTCGGGTTAGGGTTAGGGTTCGGGTTAGGGTTAGGGTTCGGTATAGGGTTAGGGTTAGGGTTCGGGTCGGGTTCGGGTTAGGGTTAGGGTTCGGGTTCGGGTTAGGTTTAGGGGTTAGGGTTCCGGTTAGGGTTAGGGTTAGGTTTCGGGTTAGGGTTAGCGTTCGGTTTAGGGTTAGGTTTAGGGTTCGCGTTATGGTGAGGGTTAGGGTTCGGGTTAGGGTTAGGGTTCGCGTTCGGGTTAGGGTTAGGGTTCGGGTTCGGGTTAGGGTTCGGTTTTGGGTAAGGGTTTGGTTTAGGGTTAGGGTTACGGTTATGGTTCGGGTTAGGGTTAGTGTTCGGGATCGGGTTCGGGTTATGGTTAGGGTTCGGGTTAGGGTTAGGGTTCGGGTTAGGGTTAGGGTTAGGGTTCGGGTTAGGGTTAGGGTTAGGGTTAGGTTTAGTGTTCGTATTAGGGTTAGGGGTAGGGTTCGGGTTAGGGTTAGTGTTAAGGTTAGGGTTAGGGTTCGGGTTAGGGTTAGGGTTAGGGTTAGTGTTAGGGGTTAGTGTTAGTGTTAGGGTTCGGGTTAGGGTTAGGGTTAGGGTTCGGGTAAGGTTCGGATTAGGGTTAGGATTTGGGTAAGGGGTTAGGGTTCGGGTTCGGGTTCGGGTTAGGGTTCCGGTTAGGATTAGGGTTAGGGTTCGGTTTACAGTTAGGGTTAGGTTTAGGGTTAGGGTTAGGGTTCGGGTTAGGGTTAGGGTTAGGGTTCGGTTTAGGGTTAGGGTTAGGGTTCGAGTTAGGGTTAGGGTTCGGGTTAGGGTTAGGGGTTAGGTTTAGGGTTAGGGTTAGGGTTAGGGTTCGGGTTAGGGTTAGGGTTAGGGTTAGGGTTAGGTTTCGGGTTAGGGTTAGGCTTAGGGTTAGTGTTAGCGTTAGGGTTAGGAGTTAGGGTTCGGGTTAGGGTTAGGGTTCGGGTTCCGGTTAG
>JAVLSZ010000035.1:3117500-3137500 GCA_032313775.1 Urocyon cinereoargenteus
AGGGTTAGTGTTAGGGTTAGGTTTAGGGTTCGGATTAGGGTTAGGGGTAGGGTTCGGGTCAGGGTTCGGGTTCGGGTTAGTGTTAGTGTTAAGGTTAGGGTTAGGGTTCGGGTTAGGGTTAGTGTTAGGGTTAGGGGTTAGGGTTAGGGTTAGGGTTCGGGTTAGGGTTAGGGTTAGGTTTCGGGTAAGGTTCGGATTAGGGTTAGGATTCGGGTAAGGGGTTAGGGTTCGGGTTCGGGTTCGGGTTAGGGTTAGGGTTCCGGTTAGGGTTAGGGTTAGGGTTCGGGTTAGGGTTAGGATTAGGGTTAGGGTTCGGGTTAGGATTACGGTTAGGGTTAGGGTTAGGGTTAGGGTTCGGGTTAGGGTTAGGCTTGGGTTAGGGTTAGGGTTCGGGTTAGGGTTAGGGTTATGGTTTGGGTTCGGGTTCGGGTTCGGGTTAGGGTTCGGGTTCGGGTTAGGGTTCGGGTTCGGGTTAGGGGTTAGGGTTCGGGTTAGGGTTAGGGTTAGGGTTCGTGTTCGGGTTCGGGTTTGGGTTAGGTTTCGGGTTCGGGTTAGGGTTCGGGTTTGGGTTAGGGTTCGGGTTCGGGTTAGGGTTAGGTGTTAGTGTTCAGGTTAGGGGTAGGGTTACGTTCGGGTTAGGGTTCGGGTTAGGGTTAGGGTTAAGTTGGGGGTTAGGGTTAGGGTTAGGGTTAGGGTTCGGGTTCGGGTTAGGGTTAGGGTTTGTGTTAGGGTTAGGGTTCGGGTTAGGGTTAGGGTTAAGGTTCGGGTTAGGGTTAAGGTTAGGGTTAGGGTTTGGGTTAGGGTTCGGATAAGGGTTAGGGGTAGGTTTCGGGTTAGGGTTCGGGTGAGGGTTACAGTTAGTGTTAGGGTTAGGGTTAGGGTTAGGGTTAGGGTTAGGGTTAGGGTTCGGGTTAGGGTTAGGGTTAGGTTTCGGGTTAGGGTTCGGGTTATGGTTAGGGTTAGGGTTAGGGTTTGGGTTAGGTTTAGGGTTAGGGTTCGGGTTAGGGTTAGGGTTAGGGTTAGGGTTAGGTTTAGGGATCAGGTTAGGGTTCGGGTAAGGTTCCGGTTACGTTACGGTTAGGGTTAGTGTTAGGGTTCGTGTTAGGGTTCGGGTTAGGGGTCGGGTTAGTTTTAGGTTTAGGGTTAGGGTTCGGGTTCGGGTTAGGGGTAGGGTTTGGGTTCGGGTTAGCGTTCGGGTTAGGGTTAGGGTTAGGGTTAGGGTTCGGGTTCGGGGTTAGGGTTAGGGTTAGGGTTCGGGTTAGGGTTCGGTTTAGGGTTATGGTTAGGGTTAGGGTTCGGGTTAGGGTTATGGTACGGGTTAGGGTTAGGGTTAGGGTTAGGGTTCCGGTTAGGGGTTGGGTTAGGGTTAGGGTTAGGGTTCGGTTTAGGGTAAGTTTTAGGGTTTGGGTTAGGGTTAGGGTTAGGGTTAGGGTTCCGGTTAGGGTTTGGGTTAGGGTTAGGGTTAGGGTTCGGGTTAGGGTTCGGGTTAGGTTTAGGGTTAAGGTTCGGGTTAGGGTTCGGGTTAGGGTTAGGGTTAGGGTTAGGGTTAGGGTTAGGGTTCGTGTTAGGGTTAGGTTTAGGGTTAGGGTTAGGGTTCGGGTAAGGGTTAGGGTTAGGGTTCAGGTTAGGGTTCGGGTTAGGGTTCGGGTAAGGGTTAGGGTTAGGATTAGGGTTAGGGTTCGGGTTAGGGTTAGGGTTCGGGTTAGGGTTTGGGTTCGGGTTAGGGTTACGGTTAGGGTTCGGGTTCGGTTTCGGGTTAGGGTTAGGGTTCGGTTTCGGGTTAGGGTTAGGGGTTAGGGTTCCGGTTAGGGTTAGGGTTAGGGTTCGGGTTAGGGTTAGGGTTCGGGTTAGGGTTAGGTTTAGGGTTCGGGTTAGGGTTAGGGTTCGGGTTAGGGTTAGGGTTCGGGTTCGGGTTAGGGTTAGGGTTCGGGTTAGGGTTCGGGTTTGGGTTAGGGTTTTGGTTAGGGTTACGGTAACGGTTAGGGTTCGGGTTAGGGTTAGTGTTCGGGTTCGGGTTCGGGTTAGGGTTAGGGCTAGGGTTCGGGTTAGGGTTAGGGTTAGGGTTTGGGTTAGGTTTAGGGTTAGGGTTAGGGTTAGGTTTAGGGTTAGTATTAGGGTTAGGGGTAGGGTTCGGGTTAGGGTTAGTGTTAAAGTTAGGGTTAGGGTTCGGGTTAGGGTTAGGGTTAGGGTTAGGGGTTAGTGTTAGTGTTAGGGTTCGGGTTAGGGTTAGGGTTAGGGTTCGGGTAAGATTCGGATTAGGGTTAGGATTCGGGTAAGGGGTTAGTGTTCGGGTTCGGGTTCGGGTTAGGGTTAGTGTTCCAGTTAGGGTTAGGGTTAGGGTTCGGTTTAGAGTTAGGGTTAGGTTTAGGGTTAGGGTTAGGGTTCGGGTTAGGGTTAGGGTTAGGGTTCGGTTTAGGGTTAGGGTTAGGGTTCGAGTTAGGGTTAGGGTTCCGGTTAGGGTTAGGGGTTAGGGTTAGGTTTAGGGTTAGGGTTAGGGTTCGGGTTAGGGTTAGGGTTAGCGTTAGGGTTAGGGTTAGGTTTCGGGTTAGGGTTAGGCTTAGGGTTAGGGTTAGGGTTAGGGTTAGGGTTAGGGGTTAGGGTTAGTGTTAGGGTTAGGGTTCGGGTTCGGGTTAGGGTTCGGGTTAGGGTTAGGGTTAGGGTTCGGGTTAGGGTTAGGGTTAGTGTTCGGGTTAGGGTTAGGGTTATTGTTAGGGTTAGGTTTAGGGTTCGGATTAGGGGTAGGTGTAGGGTTCGGGATAGGGTTAGTGTTAAGTTTAGGGTTAGGGTTCGGGTTAGGGTTAGGGTTAGGGTTAGGGGTTAGGGTTAGTGTTAGGGTTCGGGTTAGGGTTACGTTTAGGGTTCGGGTAAGGTTCGGATTAGGGTTAGGATTCGGGTAAGGGGTTGGCGTTCGGGTTCAGGTTCGGGTTAGGGTTAGGGTTCCGGTTAGGGTGAGGGATAGGGTTCGGGTTAGAGTTAGGGTTAGGTTTAGTGTTAGGGTTAGGGTTCGGGTTAGGGTTAGGTTTAGGGTTCGGGTTAGGGTTAGGGTTCGAGTTAGGGTTAGGTTTCGGGTTAGGGTTAGGGGTTAGGGTTAGGGTTAGTGTTAGGGTTCGGGTTAGTTTTAGGGTTAGGGTTAGGGTTAGGGTTCGGGTTAGGGTTAGGCTTAGGGTTAGGGTTAGGGTTCGGGTTAGGGTTAGGGTTATGGTTTGGGTTCGGGTTCGGGGTAGGGTTAGGGTTCGGGTTCGGTTTAGGTTTCGGGTTCGGGTTAGGGGTTAGGGTTCGGGTTAGGGTTAGGGTTAGGGTTCGGGTTAGGGTTCGGGTTAGGGTTAGGGTTCGGGTTAGGGTTAGGGTTAGGGTTCGGGTTAGGGTTAAGGTTAGGGTTAGGGTTAGGGTTAGGGTTCGGATAAGGGTTAGGGGTAGGTTTCGGGTTAGGGTTCGGGTGAGGGTTACAGTTAGTGTTAGGGTTAGGGTTAGGGTTCGGTTAGGGTTAGGGTTAGGGTTAGGGTTAGGGTTCGGGTTAGGGTTAGGGTTAGGTTTCGGGTTAGGGTTCGGGTTATGGTTAGGGTTAGGGTTAGGGTTCGGGTTAGGTTTAGGGTTAGGGTTCGGGTTTGGGTTAGGGTTAGGGTTAGGGTTAGGTTTAGGGATCAGGTTAGGGTTCGGGTTAAGGTTCCGGTTACGTTACGGTTAGGGTTAGAGTTAGGGTTCGTGTTAGGGTTCGGGTTAGGGGTCGGGTTAGTTTTAGGTTTAGGGTTAGGGTTCGGGTTCGGGTTAGGGGTAGGGTTTGGGTTCGGGTTAGCGTTCGGGTTAGGGTTAGGGTTAGGGTTAGGGTTCGGGTTCGGGGTTAGGGTTAGGGTTAGGGATCGGGTTAGGGTTCGGTTTAGGGTTATGGTTAGGGTTAGGGTTCGGGTTAGGGTTATGGTACGGGTTAGGGTTAGGGTTAGGGTTAGGGTTCCGGTTAGGGTTTGGGTTAGGGTTAGGGTTAGGGTTCGGTTTAGGGTTAGGGTTAGGGTTTCGGTTAGGGTTAGGGTTAGGGTTAGGGTTCCGGTTAGGGTTTGGGTTAGGGTTAGGGTTAGGGTTCGGGTTAGGGTTAGGGTTAGGGTTCGGGATAGGGTTCGGGTTAGGGTTCGGGTTAGGTTTAGGGTTAGGGTTCGGGTTAGGGTTCGGGTTAGGGTTAGGGTTCGGGTTAGGGTTAGGGTTAGGGTTCGGGTTAGGGTTCGGGTTAGGGTTCGGGTTAGGGTTAGGGTTCGGGTTCGGGTTCGGGTTAGGGTTCGGGTTAGTGGTAGGGTTAGGTTTCGGTTTAGGGTTCGGGTTCGCGTTAGGGTTAGTGTAAGGGTTCGTGTTAGGGTAGGTTTAGGGTTACGGTTAGGTTTCGGGTTAGGTTTCGGGTTAGGTTTAGGGTTAGGGTTAGGGTTAGGGTTAGGTTTAGGGTTAGGGTTAGGGTTAGGGTTCGGGTTCGGGTTAGGGTTCGGGTTCGGGTTAGGGTTCGGGTTAGGGTTAGGGTTACGGTTCGGGTTAGGGTTCGGGTTCGGGTTAGGGTTCGGGTTCGGGTTAGGGTTAGGGTTAGGGTTCAGTTTAGGGTTCTGGTTAGTGTTAGGGTTAGGGTTAGGGTTCGGGTAAGTGTTCGGTTTAGGGTTAGGGTTAGGGTTAGGGTTCGGGTTAGGGTTAAGTTTAGGGTTAGTGTTAGGGTTAGGTTTCAGGTTAGGGTTCGGGTTAAGGTTCGGGTTAGGGTTAGGGTTAGGGTTAGTGTTCGTGTTAGGGTTTGGGTTAGGTGTCGGGTTAGGGTTACGGTTAGGGTTAGGGTTCGGTTTGGGGTTAGGGTTAAGGTTAGCGTTAGGGTTAGGGTTCGGGTTCGGGGTTAGTGTTAGGGTTAGGGTTCGGGGTAGGGTTCAGGATAGGGTTAGGATTCGGGTAAGGGCTTAGGGTTCGGGTTCGGGTTCGGGTTAGGGTTAGGGTTCCGGTTAGGGTTAGGGTTAGGGTTCTGGTTAGGGTTAGGGTTAGGGTTAGGGTTCGGGTTAGGGTTAGGGTTCTGGTTAGGTTAGGGTTAGGGTTAGGGTTAGGGTTCGGGTTAGGGTTAGGTTTAGGGCTAGGGTTAGGTTTAGGGTTCAGGTTAGGGTTCGGGTTAAGGTTCGGGTTCGGGTTAGGGTTAGGGTTAGGGTTACGGTTCGTGTTAGGTTTCGGGTTAGGGGTCGGGTTAGTTTTAGGGTTAGGGTTAGGGTTCGGTTTCGGGTTAGGGCTAGGGTTTGGGTTCGGGTTTGGGTTCGGGTTAGGGTTCGGGTTAGGGTTAGGGTTTGGGTTAGGGTTCGGGTTCGGGGTTAGAGTTAGTGTTAAGGTTCGGGTTAGGGTTAGGATTCGGGTATGAGCTTAGGGTTCGGGTTCGGGTTAGGGTTAGGGTTAGGGTTCCGGTTAGGGTTAGTGTTAGGGTTCGGGTTAGGATTAGGTTTAGGGTTAGGGTTAGGGTTCGGGTTAGGGTTAGGGTTAGGGTTCGGGTTAGGGTTCGTGTTAAGGTTAGCTTTAGGGTTAATGTTCGGGTTAGGGTTAGGGTTCGGGTTAGGGTTACGGTTAGGGTTAGGGTTCGGGTTAGGGTTTGGGTTAGGGTTAGGGTTAGGGTTCGGGTTAGGATTAGGGTTAGGGTTCGGGTTAGGGTTAGGGTTAGGGTTCGGGTTAGGGTTCGGGTTAGGGTTCGGGTTAGGGTTACGGTTAGGGTTCAGGTTAGGGTTCGGGTTAGGGTTAGGGTTCGTTTTAGGGTTAGGTTTCGGGTTAGGGTTCGGGTTCGTGTTAGGGTTCTGGCTCGGTTTAGGGTTAGGGTTAGGGTTCGGGTTAGGGTTAGGGTTAGGGTTAGGGTTAGGGTTAGGTTTCGGGTTAGGGTTAGGTTTAGGGTTAGGGTTAGGGTTCGGGTAAGGTTTAGGGTTAGTGTTAGGGTTAGGGTTCGGATAAGGGTTAGGGGTAGGTTTCGGGTTAGGGTTTGGGTGAGGGTTACGGTTAGTGTTAGGGTTAGGGTTAGGGTTCGGGTTAGGGTTAGGGTTAGGGTTAGGGTTAGGGGTTAGGGTTAGGGTTAGGGTTCGGGTTAGGGTTAGGGTTAGGTTTCGGGTTAGGGTTCGGGTTATGGTTAGGGTTAGGGTTAGGGTTCGGGTTAGGTTTAGGGTTAGGGTTCGGGTTAGGGTTAGGGTTAGGGTTAGGTTTCGTGTTAGGGTTCGGGTTAGGGGTCGGGTTAGTTTTAGGGTTAGGGTTAGGGTTCGGGTTCGGGTTAGGGGTAGGGTTTGGGTTCGGGTTAGGGTTCGGGTTAGGGTTAGGGTTAGGGTTCGGGTTCGGGGTTAGGATTAGGGTTAGGGTTCGGGTTAGGGTTCGGTTTAGGGTTAGGATTCGGGTATGAGCTTAGGGTTCGGGTTCGGGTTCGGGTTAGGGTTAGGGTTCCGGTTAGGTTTAGGGTTAGGGTTCGGGTTAGGATTAGGGTTCGGGTTAGGGTTAGTGTTAGGGTTAGGTTTAGGGTTCGGATTAGGGTTAGGGGTAGGGTTCGGGTCAGGGTTAGGGTACGGGTTAGGGTTAGGGTTAGGGTTCTGGTTAGGGTTTGGGTTAGGGTTAGGGTTAGGGTTCGGGATAGGGTTAGGGTTAGGGTTCGGGTTAGGGTTAGGGTTAGGGTTCTGCTTAGGGTTCGGTTTAGGGTTCGGGTTAGGTTTAGGGTTAGGGTTCGGGTTAGGGTTCGGGTTAGGGTTAGGGTTTGGGTTAGGTTTAGGGTTCGGGTTAGGGTTCGGGTTCGGGTTAGGGTTCGGTCTCTGTTAAGGGTTAGGTTTAGGGTTCGGGTTCGGGTTAGGGTTAGGGTTAGGGTTAGGGTTAGGGTTCGGGTTAGGGTTAGGTTTAGGTTTAGGGTTAGGTTTCGGGTAAGGGTTAGGGTTAGGGTTCGGGTTAGGGTTAGGGTTCGGGTTAGGGTTAGGATTAGGGTTCGGGTTAGGGTTAGTGTTAGGGTTAGGTTTAGGGTTCGGATTAGGGTTAGGGGTAGGGTTCGGGTCAGGGTTCGGGTTCGGGTTAGTGTTAGTGTTAAGGTTAGGGTTAGGGTTCGGGTTAGGGTTAGTGTTAGGGTTAGGGGTTAGGGTTAGGGTTAGGGTTCGGGTTAGGGTTAGGGTTAGGTTTCGGGTAAGGTTCGGATTAGGGTTAGGATTCGGGTAAGGGGTTAGGGTTCGGGTTCGGGTTCGGGTTAGGGTTAGGGTTCCGGTTAGGGTTAGGGTTAGGGTTCGGGTTAGGGTTAGGATTAGGGTTAGGGTTCGGGTTAGGATTACGGTTAGGGTTAGGGTTAGGGTTAGGGTTCGGGTTAGGGTTAGGCTTGGGTTAGGGTTAGGGTTCGGGTTAGGGTTAGGGTTATGGTTTGGGTTCGGGTTCGGGTTAGGGTTCGGGTTCGGGTTAGGGGTTAGGGTTCGGGTTAGGGTTAGGGTTAGGGTTCGTGTTCGGGTTCGGGTTTGGGTTAGGTTTCGGGTTCGGGTTAGGGTTCGGGTTTGGGTTAGGGTTCGGGTTCGGGTTAGGGTTAGGTGTTAGTGTTCAGGTTAGGGGTAGGGTTACGTTCGGGTTAGGGTTCGGGTTAGGGTTAGGGTTAAGTTGGGGGTTAGGGTTAGGGTTAGGGTTAGGGTTCGGGTTCGGGTTAGGGTTAGGGTTTGTGTTAGGGTTAGGGTTCGGGTTAGGGTTAGGGTTAAGGTTCGGGTTAGGGTTAAGGTTAGGGTTAGGGTTTGGGTTAGGGTTCGGATAAGGGTTAGGGGTAGGTTTCGGGTTAGGGTTCGGGTGAGGGTTACAGTTAGTGTTAGGGTTAGGGTTAGGGTTCGGTTAGGGTTAGGGTTAGGGTTAGGGTTAGGGTTAGGGTTAGGGTTCGGGTTAGGGTTAGGGTTAGGTTTCGGGTTAGGGTTCGGGTTATGGTTAGGGTTAGGGTTAGGGTTTGGGTTAGGTTTAGGGTTAGGGTTCGGGTTAGGGTTAGGGTTAGGGTTAGGGTTAGGTTTAGGGATCAGGTTAGGGTTCGGGTAAGGTTCCGGTTACGTTACGGTTAGGGTTAGTGTTAGGGTTCGTGTTAGGGTTCGGGTTAGGGGTCGGGTTAGTTTTAGGTTTAGGGTTAGGGTTCGGGTTCGGGTTAGGGGTAGGGTTTGGGTTCGGGTTAGCGTTCGGGTTAGGGTTAGGGTTAGGGTTAGGGTTCGGGTTCGGGGTTAGGGTTAGGGTTAGGGTTCGGGTTAGGGTTCGGTTTAGGGTTATGGTTAGGGTTAGGGTTCGGGTTAGGGTTATGGTACGGGTTAGGGTTAGGGTTAGGGTTAGGGTTCCGGTTAGGGGTTGGGTTAGGGTTAGGGTTAGGGTTCGGTTTAGGGTAAGTTTTAGGGTTTGGGTTAGGGTTAGGGTTAGGGTTAGGGTTCCGGTTAGGGTTTGGGTTAGGGTTAGGGTTAGGGTTCGGGTTAGGGTTCGGGTTAGGTTTAGGGTTAAGGTTCGGGTTAGGGTTCGGGTTAGGGTTAGGGTTAGGGTTAGGGTTAGGGTTAGGGTTCGTGTTAGGGTTAGGTTTAGGGTTAGGGTTAGGGTTCGGGTAAGGGTTAGGGTTAGGGTTCAGGTTAGGGTTCGGGTTAGGGTTCGGGTAAGGGTTAGGGTTAGGATTAGGGTTAGGGTTCGGGTTAGGGTTAGGGTTCGGGTTAGGGTTTGGGTTCGGGTTAGGGTTACGGTTAGGGTTCGGGTTCGGTTTCGGGTTAGGGTTAGGGTTCGGTTTCGGGTTAGGGTTAGGGGTTAGGGTTCCGGTTAGGGTTAGGGTTAGGGTTCGGGTTAGGGTTAGGGTTCGGGTTAGGGTTAGGTTTAGGGTTCGGGTTAGGGTTAGGGTTCGGGTTAGGGTTAGGGTTCGGGTTCGGGTTAGGGTTAGGGTTCGGGTTAGGGTTCGGGTTTGGGTTAGGGTTTTGGTTAGGGTTACGGTAACGGTTAGGGTTCGGGTTAGGGTTAGTGTTCGGGTTCGGGTTCGGGTTAGGGTTAGGGCTAGGGTTCGGGTTAGGGTTAGGGTTAGGGTTTGGGTTAGGTTTAGGGTTAGGGTTAGGGTTAGGTTTAGGGTTAGTATTAGGGTTAGGGGTAGGGTTCGGGTTAGGGTTAGTGTTAAAGTTAGGGTTAGGGTTCGGGTTAGGGTTAGGGTTAGGGTTAGGGGTTAGTGTTAGTGTTAGGGTTCGGGTTAGGGTTAGGGTTAGGGTTCGGGTAAGATTCGGATTAGGGTTAGGATTCGGGTAAGGGGTTAGTGTTCGGGTTCGGGTTCGGGTTAGGGTTAGTGTTCCAGTTAGGGTTAGGGTTAGGGTTCGGTTTAGAGTTAGGGTTAGGTTTAGGGTTAGGGTTAGGGTTCGGGTTAGGGTTAGGGTTAGGGTTCGGTTTAGGGTTAGGGTTAGGGTTCGAGTTAGGGTTAGGGTTCCGGTTAGGGTTAGGGGTTAGGGTTAGGTTTAGGGTTAGGGTTAGGGTTCGGGTTAGGGTTAGGGTTAGCGTTAGGGTTAGGGTTAGGTTTCGGGTTAGGGTTAGGCTTAGGGTTAGGGTTAGGGTTAGGGTTAGGGTTAGGGGTTAGGGTTAGTGTTAGGGTTAGGGTTCGGGTTCGGGTTAGGGTTCGGGTTCGGGTTAGGGTTAGGGTTCGGGTTAGGGTTAGGGTTAGTGTTAGGGTTAGGGTTAATGTTAGGGTTAGGTTTAGGGTTCGGATTAGGGGTAGGTGTAGGGTTCGGGATAGGGTTAGTGTTAAGTTTAGGGTTAGGGTTCGGGTTAGGGTTAGGGTTAGGGTTAGGGGTTAGGGTTAGTGTTAGGGTTCGGGTTAGGGTTACGTTTAGGGTTCGGGTAAGGTTCGGATTAGGGTTAGGATTCGGGTAAGGGGTTGGCGTTCGGGTTCAGGTTCGGGTTAGGGTTAGGGTTCCGGTTAGGGTGAGGGATAGGGTTCGGGTTAGAGTTAGGGTTAGGTTTAGTGTTAGGGTTAGGGTTCGGGTTAGGGTTAGGTTTAGGGTTCGGGTTAGGGTTAGGGTTCGAGTTAGGGTTAGGTTTCGGGTTAGGGTTAGGGGTTAGGGTTAGGGTTAGTGTTAGGGTTCGGGTTAGTTTTAGGGTTAGGGTTAGGGTTAGGGTTCGGGTTAGGGTTAGGCTTAGGGTTAGGGTTAGGGTTCGGGTTAGGGTTAGGGTTATGGTTTGGGTTCGGGTTCGGGGTAGGGTTAGGGTTCGGGTTCGGTTTAGGTTTCGGGTTCGGGTTAGGGGTTAGGGTTCGGGTTAGGGTTAGGGTTAGGGTTCGGGTTAGGGTTCGGGTTAGGGTTAGGGTTCGGGTTAGGGTTAGGGTTAGGGTTCGGGTTAGGGTTAAGGTTAGGGTTAGGGTTAGGTTTAGGGTTCGGATAAGGGTTAGGGGTAGGTTTCGGGTTAGGGTTCGGGTGAGGGTTACAGTTAGTGTTAGGGTTAGGGTTAGGGTTCGGTTAGGGTTAGGGTTAGGGTTAGGGTTAGGGTTCGGGTTAGGGTTAGGGTTAGGTTTCGGGTTAGGGTTCGGGTTATGGTTAGGGTTAGGGTTAGGGTTCGGGTTAGGTTTAGGGTTAGGGTTCGGGTTAGGGTTAGGGTTAGGGTTAGGGTTAGGTTTAGGGATCAGGTTAGGGTTCGGGTTAAGGTTCCGGTTACGTTACGGTTAGGGTTAGAGTTAGGGTTCGTGTTAGGGTTCGGGTTAGGGGTCGGGTTAGTTTTAGGTTTAGGGTTAGGGTTCGGGTTCGGGTTAGGGGTAGGGTTTGGGTTCGGGTTAGCGTTCGGGTTAGGGTTAGGGTTAGGGTTAGGGTTCGGGTTCGGGGTTAGGGTTAGGGTTAGGGTTCGGGTTAGGGTTCGGTTTAGGGTTATGGTTAGGGTTAGGGTTCGGGTTAGGGTTATGGTACGGGTTAGGGTTAGGGTTAGGGTTAGGGTTCCGGTTAGGGTTTGGGTTAGGGTTAGGGTTAGGGTTCGGTTTAGGGTTAGGGTTAGGGTTTCGGTTAGGGTTAGGGTTAGGGTTAGGGTTCCGGTTAGGGTTTGGGTTAGGGTTAGGGTTAGGGTTCGGGTTAGGGTTAGGGTTAGGGTTCGGGATAGGGTTCGGGTTAGGGTTCGGGTTAGGTTTAGGGTTAGGGTTCGGGTTAGGGTTCGGGTTAGGGTTAGGGTTCGGGTTAGGTTTAGGGTTCGGGTTAGGGTTCGGGTTCGGGTTAGGGTTCGGGCTCTGTTAAGGGTTAGGGTTAGGGTTCGGGTTCGGGTTAGGGTTAGGGTTAAGGTTAGGGTTAGGTTTAGGGTTCGGGTTAGGGTTAGGTTTAGGGTTAGGGTTAGGGTTCGGGTAAGGGTTAGGGTTAGGGTTCGGGTTAGGGTTCGGGATAGGGTTCGGGTAAGGTTTAGGGTTAGGATTAGAGTTAGGGTTCGGGTTAGGGTTAGGGTTCGGGTTCGGGTTAGGGTTCGGTGTAGGGTTAGGGTTAGGGTTCGGGTTCGGTTTCGGGTTAGGGTTAGGGTTCGGTTTCGGGTTAGGGTTAGGGGTTAGGGTTCCTGTTAGGTTTAGGGTTAGGGTTCGGGTTAGGGTTAGGGTTCGGGTTAGGGTTAGGTTTAGGGTTCGGGTTAGGGTTAGGGTTCGGGTTAGGGTTAGGGTTCGGGTTCGGGTTAGGGTTAGGGTTCGGGTTAGGGTTCGGGTTTGGGTTAGGGTTTTGGTTAGGGTTAGGGTTACGGTTAGGGTTCGGGTTAGGGTTAGTGTTCGGGTTCGGGTTCGGGTTAGGGTTAGGGCTAGGGTTCGGGTTAGGGTTAGGGTTAGGGTTTGGGTTAGGTTTAGGGTTAGGGTTAGGGTTAGGTTTAGGGTTAGTATTAGGGTTAGGGGTAGGGTTCGGGTTAGGGTTAGTGTTAAGGTTAGGGTTAGGGTTCGGGTTAGGGTTAGGGTTAGGGTTAGGGTTAGGGGTTAGTGTTAGTGTTAGGGTTCGGGTTAGGGTTAGGGTTAGGGTTCGGGTAAGATTCGGATTAGGGTTAGGATTCGGGTAAGGGGTTAGTGTTCGGGTTCGGGTTCGGGTTAGGGTTAGTGTTCCAGTTAGGGTTAGGGTTAGGGTTCGGTTTAGAGTTAGGGTTAGGTTTAGGCTTAGGGTTAGGGTTCGGGTTAGGGTTAGGGTTAGGGTTCGGTTTAGGGTTAGGTTTAGGGTTCGAGTTAGGGTTAGGGTTCCGGTTAGGGTTAGGGGTTAGGGTTAGGTTTAGTGATAGGGTTAGGGTTCGGGTTAGGGTTAGGGTTAGGGTTAGGGTTAGGGTTAGGTTTCGGGTTAGGGTTAGGCTTAGGGTTAAGGTTAGGGTTAGGGTTTGGGGTTAGGGTTAGGGTTAGGGTTAGGGTTCGGGTTCGGGTTAGGGTTCGGGTTCGGGTTAGGGTTATGGTTCGGGTTAGGGTTAGGGTTAGTGTTCGGGTTAGGGTTAGGGTTATTGTTAGGGTTAGGTTTAGGGTTCGGATTAGGGGTAGGTGTAGGGTTCAGGATAGGGTTAGTGTTATGTTTAGGGTTAGGGTTCGGGTTAGGGTTAGGGTTAGGGTTAGGGGTTAGGGTTAGTGTTAGGGTTCGGGTTAGGGTTACGGTTAGGGTTCGGGTAAGGTTCGGATTAGGGTTAGGATTCGGGTAAGGGGTTGGGGTTCGGGTTCGGGTTCGGGTTAGGGTTAGGGTTCCGGTTAGGGTGAGGGATAGGGTTCGGGTTAGAGTTAGGGTTAGGTTTAGTGTTAGGGTTAGGGTTCGGGTTAGGGTTAGGTTTAGGGTTCGGGTTAGGGTTAGGGTTCGAGTTAGGGTTAGGTTTCGGGTTAGGGTTAGGGGTTAGGGTTAGGGTTAGTGTTAGGGTTCGGGTTTGTTTTAGGGTTAGGGTTAGGGTTAGGGTTCGGGTTAGGGTTAGGCTTAGGGTTAGGGTTAGGTTTCGGGTTAGGGTTAGGGTTATGGTTTGGGTTCGGGTTCGGGGTAGGGTTAGGGTTCGGGTTCGGTTTAGGTTTCGGGTTCGGGTTAGGGGTTAGGGTTCGGGTTAGGGTTAGGGTTAGGGTTCGGGTTAGGGTTCGGGTTAGGGTTAGGGTTCGGGTTAGGGTTAGGGTTAGGGTTAGGGTTAGGGTTAGGTTTCGGGTTAGGGTTCGTGTTAGGGTTCGGGTTAGGGTTAGGGTTAGGGTTAGGGTTCGGGTTATGGTTAGGTTTAGGGTTAGAGTTAGGGTTAGGTTTAGGGTTCGGGTTAGGGTTAGGGTTCGCGTTAGGGTTAGGATTAGGGTTCGGGTTAGGGTTAGTGTTAGGGTTAGGTTTAGGGTTCGGATTAGGGTTAGGGGTAGGGTTCGGGTCAGGGTTCGTGTTCGGGTTAGTGTTAGTGTTAAGGTTAGGGTTAGGGTTCGGGTTAGGGTTTGGGTTAGGGTTAGGGTTTAGGGTTAGTGTTAGGGTTCGGGTTAGGGTTAGGGTTAGGTTTCGCGTAAGGTTCGGATTAGGGTTAGGATTCGGGTAACGGGTTAGGGTTCGGGATCGGGTTCGGGTTAGGGTTAGGGTTCCGGTTAGGGTTAGGGTTAGGGTTCGGGTTAGGGTTAGGGGTAGGGTTAGGGTTCGGGTTAGGGTTAGGGTTAGGGTTAGGGTTAGGGTTAGGTTTCGGGTTAGGGTTAGGCTTAGGGTTAGGGTTAGGGTTCGGGTTAGGGTTAGGGTTATGGTTTGGGTTCGGGTTCGGGTTCGGGTTAGGGTTCGGGTTCGGGTTAGTGTTCGGGTTCGGGTTAGGGGTTAGGGTTCGGGTTAGCGTTAGGGTTAGGGTTCGTGTTCGGGTTCGGGTTTGGGTTAGGTTTCGGGTTCGGGTTAGGGTTCGGGTTTGGGTTAGGGTTCGGGTTCGGGTTAGGGTTAGGTGTTAGTGTTCAGGTTAGGGGTAGGGTTAGGGTTCGGGTTAGGGTTCGGGTTAGGGTTAGGGTTAAGTTTGGGGTTAGGGTTAGGGTTAGGGTTAGGGTTCGGGTCCGGGTTAGGGTTAGGGTTTGGGTTAGGGTTAGGGTTCGGGTTAGGGTTAGGGTTAAGGTTCGGGTTAGGGTTAAGGTTAAGGTTAGGGTTAGGGTTAGGGTTCGGATAAGGGTTAGGTGTTGGTTTCGGGTTAGGGTTCGGGTGAGGGTTACAGTTAGTGTTAGGGTTAGGGTTAGGGTTCGGTTAGGGTTAGGGTTAGGGTTAGGGTTAGGGGTTAGTGTTAGGGTTAGGGTTCGGGTTAGGTTTAGGGTTAGGTTTCGGGTTAGCGTTCGGGTTATGGTTAGGGTTAGGGTTAGGGTTCGTGTTAGGTTTAGGGTTAGGGTTCGGGTTAGGGTTAGGGTTAGGGTTAGGGTTAGGTTTAGGGATCAGGTTAGGGTTCGGGTTAAGGTTCCGGTTCCGGTTACGGTTAGGGTTAGGGTTAGGGTTCGTGTTAGGGTTCGGGTTAGGGGTCGGGTTAGTTTTAGGTTTAGGGTTCGGGTTCGGGTTAGGGGTAGGGTTTGGGTTCGGGTTAGCGTTCGGGTTAGGGTTAGGGTTAGGGTTCGGGTTCGGGGTGAGGGTTAGGGTTAGGGTTCGGGTTAGGGTTCTGTTTAGGGTTAGGATTTGGGTATGAGCTTAGGGTTCGGGTTCGGGATAGGGTTAGGGTTAGGGTTCCGGTTAGGTTTAGGGTTAGGGTTCGGGTTAGGATTAGGGTTAGGGTTAGTGTTAGGGTTCGGGTTCGGGTTAGTGTTAGGGTTCGGGTTAGGGTTCGGGTTAAGGTTAGGGTTAGGTTTAGGGTTCGGGTTAGGGTTAGGGTACGGGTTAGGGTTAGGGTTAGGGTTAGGGTTCCGGTTAGGGTTTGGGTTATGGTTAGGGTTAGGGTTCGGGTTAGGTTTAGGGTTAGAATTCGGGTTAGGGTTAGGGTTAGGGTTCGGGTTAGGGTTCGGGTTAGGGTTCGGGTTAGGTTTAGGGTTAGGGTTCGGGTTAGGGTTCGGGTTAGGGTTAGGGTTCGGGTTAGGTTTAGGGTTCGGGTTAGGGTTCGGGTTCGGGTTAGGGTTCCGGCTCTGTTAAGGGTTAGGGTTAGGGTTCGGGTTCGGGTTAGCGTTAGGGTTAGGGTTAGGGTTCGGGTTCGGGTTAGGGTTAGGTTTAGGGTTAGGGTTAGGGTTCGGGTAAGGGTTAGGGTTAGGGTTCGGGTTAGGGTTCGGGTTAGGGTTCGGGTAAGGGTTAGGGTTAGGATTAGGGTTAGGGTACGGGTTAGGGTTAGGGTTCGGGTTAGGGTTAGGGTTCGGGTTAGGGTTAGGGTTAGGGTTCGGGTTCGGTTTCGGGTTAGGGTTAGGGTTCGGTTTCGGGTTAGGGTTAGGGGTTAGGGTTCCGGTTAGGGTTAGGGTTAGGGTTCGGGTTAGGGTTAGGGTTAGGGTTCGGGTTAGGGTTAGGTTTAGGGTTCGGGTTAGGGTTAGGGTTCGGGTTAGGGTTAGGGTTCGGGTTCGGTTTAGGGTTAGGGTTCGGGTTAGGGTTCGGGTTTGGGTTAGGGTTTTGGTTAGGGTTAGGGTTACGGTTAGGGTTCGGGTTAGGGTTAGTGTTCGGGTTCGGGTTCGGGTTAGGGTTCGGGTTAGGGTTAGGGTTAGGGTTTGGGTTAGGGTTAGGGTTAGGGTTAGGGTTAGGGTTACGTTTAGGGTTAGTATTAGGGTTAGGGGTAGGGTTCGGGTTAGGGTTAGTGTTAAGGTTAGGGTTAGGGTTCGGGTTAGGGTTAGGGTTAGGGTTAGGGTTTAGTGTTAGTGTTAGGGTTCGGGTTAGGGTTAGGTTTAGGGTTCGGGTAAGATTCGGATTACGGTTAGGATTCGGGTAAGGGGTTAGGGTTCGGGTTTGGGTTCGGGTTAGGGTTAGTGTTCCGGTTAGGGTTAGGGTTAGGGTTCGGTTTAGAGTTAGGGTTAGGTTTAGGGTTAGGGTTAGTGTTCGGGTTAGGGTTAGGGTTAGGGTTCGGTTTAGGGTTAGGGTTAGGGTTCGAGTTAGGGTTAGGGTTCCGGTTAGGGTTAGGGGTTAGGGTTAGGGTTAGGGTTCGGGTTAGGGTTCGGGTTCGGGTTAGGGTTCGGGTTCGGGTTAGGGTTAGGTGTTAGTGTTCAGGTTAGGGGTAGGTTTAGGGTTCGGGTTAGGGTTAGGGTTAGGGTTAGGGTTAGGTTTAGTGATCAGGTTAGGGTTCGGGTTAAGGTTCCGGTTACGGTTACGGTTAGGGTTAGTGTTAGGGTTCGTGTTAGGGTTCGGGTTAGGGGTCGGGTTAGTTTTAGGTTTAGGGTTAGGGTTCGGGTTCGGGTTAGGGGTAGGGTTTGGGTTCGGGTTAGCGTTCGGGTTAGGGTTAGGGTTAGGGTTAGGGTTCGGGTTCGGGGTTAGTGTTAGAGTTAGGGTTCGGGTTAGGGTTAGGGTTAGGGTTAGGATTTGGGTATGAGCTTAGGGTTCGGGTTCGGGTTAGGGTTAGGGTTAGGGTTCCGGTTAGGTTTAGGGTTAGGGTTCGGGTTAGGATTAGGGTTAGGGTTAGGGTTCGGGTTAGGGTTAGGGTTAGGGTTCGGGTTAGGGTTCGGGTTAAGGTTAGGGTTAGGGTTAGGGTTCGGGTTAGGGTTAGGGTACGGGTTAGGGTTAGGGTTAGGGTTAGGGTTCCGGTTAGGGTTTGGGTTAGGGTTAGGGTTAGGGTTCGGGTTAGGGTTAGGGTTCGGGTTAGGTTTAGGGTTAGGGTTCGGGTTAGGGTTCGGGTTAGGGTTCGGGTTAGGTTTAGGGTTAGGGTCGGGTTAGGGTTCGGGTTAGGGTTAGGGTTCGGGTTAGGTTTAGGGTTCGGATTAGGGTTCGGGTTCGGGTTAGGGTTCGGGCTCTGTTAAGGGTTAGGGTTAGGGTTCGGGTTCGGGTTAGGGTTAGGGTTAGGGTTAGGGTTAGGTTTCGGGTTAGGGTTAGGTTTAGGGTTAGGGTTAGGGTTCGGGTAAGGGTTAGGGTTAGGGTTCGGGTTAGGGTTCGGGTTAGGGTTCGGGTAAGGGTTAGGGTTAGGATTAGGGTTAGGGTTCGGGTTAGGGTTAGGGTTCGGGTTAGGGTTAGGGTTACGGTTCGGGTTCGGTTTCGGGTTAGGGTTAGGGTTCGGTTTCGGGTTAGGGTTAGGGGTTAGGGTTCCGGATAGGGTTAGGGTTAGGGTTCGGGTTAGGGTTAGGGTTCGGGTTAGGGTTAGGTTTAGGGTTCGGGTTAGGGTTAGGTTTAGGGTTCGGTTTAGGGTTAGGGTTCGGGTTCGGGTTAGGGTTAGGGTTAGGGTTCGGGTTCGTGTTAGGGTTCGGGTTTGGGTTAGGGTTTTGGTTAGGGTTAGGGTTACGTTTAGGGTTCGGGTTAGGGTTAGTGTTCGGGTTCGGGTTCGGGTTAGGGTTAGGGTTAGGGTTCGGGTTAGGGTTAGGGTTAGGGTTTGGTTTAGGGTCAGGGTTAGGGTTAGGGTTAGGGTTAGGTTTAGGGTTAGTATTAGGGTTAGGGGTAGGGATCGGGTTAGGGTTAGTGTTAAGGTTAGGGTTAGGGTTCGGGTTAGGGTTAGGGTTAGGGTTAGGGGTTAGTGTTAGTGTTAGGGTTCGGGTTAGGGTTAGGGTTAGGGTTCGGGTAAGATTCGGATTAGGGTTAGGATTCGGGTAAGGGGTTAGGGTTCGGGTTCGGGTTCGGCTTAGGGTTAGTGTTCCGGTTAGGGTTAGGGTTAGGGTTCGGTTTAGAGTTAGGGTTAGGTTTAGGGTTCGGGTTAGGGTTCGGGTTAGGGTTAGGGTTAGGGTTCGGTTTAGGGTTAGGTTTAGGGTTCGAGTTAGGGTTAGGGTTCCGGTTAGGGTTAGGGGTTAGGGTTAGATTTAGGGTTAGGGTTAGGGTTCGGGTTCGGGTTAGGGTTAGGGTTAGGGTTAGGGTTAGGTTTCGGGTTAGGGTTAGGCTTAGGGTTAGGGTTAGGGTTAGGGTTAGGGTTAGGGGTTAGGGTTAGGGTTAGGGTTAGGGTTCGGGTTAGGGTTCGGGTTCGGGTTCGGATTAGGATTAGGGTTCGGGTTAGAGTTAGGGTTAGAGTTCGGGTAAGGGTTAGGGTTATAGTTAGGGTTAGGTTTAGCGTTCGGATTAGGGTTAGGGGTAGGGTTCGGGATAGGGTTAGTGTTAAGTTTAGGGTTAGGGTTCGGGTTAGGGTTAGAGTTAGGGTTAGGGGTTAGGGTTAGTGTTAGGGTTCGTGTTAGGGTTACGTTTAGGGTTCGGGTAAGGTTCGGATTAGGGTTAGGATTCGGGTAAGGGGTTGGGGTTCGGGTTCGGGTTCGGGTTAGGGTTAGGGTTCCGGTTAGGGTGAGGGATAGGGTTCGGGTTAGAGTTAGGGTTAGGTTTAGTGTTAGGGTTAGGGTTCGGGTTAGGTTTAGGTTTAGGGTTCGGGTTAGGGTTAGGGTTCGAGTTAGGGTTAGGTTTCGGGTTAGGGTTAGGGGTTAGGGTTAGGGTTAGTGTTAGGGTTCGGGTTAGGTTTAGTGTTAGGGTTAGGGTTAGGGTTCGGGTTAGGGTTAGGCTTAGGGTTAGGGTTAGGGTTCGGGTTAGGGTTAGGGTTATGGTTTGGGTTCGGGTTCGGGGTAGGGTTAGGGTTCGGGTTCGGGTTAGGGTTCGGGTTCGGGTTAGGGGTTAGGTTTCGGGTTAGGGTTAGGGTTAGGGTTCGGGTTAGGGTTCGGGTTAGGGCTCGGGTTAGGGTTCGGGTTAGGGTTAGGGTTCGGGTTAGGGTTAGGGTTAGGGTTAGGGTTAGGGTTAGGGTTAGGGGTTAGGGTTAGTGTTAGGGTTCGGGTTAGGGATAGGATTTGGGTATGAGCTTAGGGTTCGGGTTCGGGTTAGGGTTAGGGTTAGGGTTCCGGTTAGGGTTAGTGTTAGGGTTCGGATTAGGATTAGGTTTAGGGTTAGGGTTAGGGTTCGGGTTCGGGTTAGGGTTCGGGTTAGGGTTAGGGTTAGGGTTAGGGTTCGTGTTCGGGGTTAGGGTTAGTGTTAGGGTTCGGGTTAGGGTTAGGATTCGGGTATGAGCTTAGGGTTCGGGTTCGGGTTAGGGTTAGGGTTAGGGTTCCGGTTAGGGTTAGTGTTAGGGTTCGGGTTAGGATTAGGTTTAGGGTTAGGGTTAGGGTTCGGGTTAGGGTTAGGGTTAGGGTTCGGGTTAGGGTTCGTGTTAAGGTTAGGGTTAGGGTTAATGTTCGGGTTAGGGTTAGGGTTCGGGTTAGGGTTAGGGTTAGGGTTAGGGTTCGGGTTAGGGTTTGGGTTAAGGTTAGGGTTAGGGTTCGGGTTAGGATTAGGGTTAGGGTTCGGGTTAGTGTTAGGGTTAGGGTTCGGGTTAGGGTTCGGGTTAGGGTTCGGGTTACGGTTAGGGTTAGGTTTCAGGTTAGGGTTCGGGTTAGGGTTAGGGTTCGATTTAGGGTTAGGGTTCGGGTTAGGGTTCGGGTTCGGGTTAGGGTTCTGGCTCGGTTTAGGGTTAGGGTTAGGGTTCGGGTTAGGGTTAGGGTTAGGGTTAGGGTTAGGGTTAGGTTTCGGGTTAGGGTTAGGTTTAGGGTTAGGGTTAGGGTTCGGGTAAGGGTTAGGGTTAGTGTTAGGGTTAGGGTTCGGATAAGGGTTAGGGGTAGTTTTCGGGTTAGGGTTCGGGTGAGGGTTACGGTTAGTGTTAGGGTTAGGGTTAGGGTTAGGGTTCGGGTTAGGGTTAGGGTTAGGGTTAGGGTTAGGGGTTAGGGTTAGGGTTAGGGTTCGGGTTAGGGTTAGGGTTAGGTTTCGGGTTAGGGTTCGGGTTATGGTTAGTGTTAGGGTTAGGGTTCGGGTTAGGTTTAGGGTTAGGGTTTGGGTTAGGGTTAGGGTTAGGGTTAGGTTTCGTGTTAGGGTTCGGGTTAGGGGTCGGGTTAGTTTTAGGGTTAGGGTTAGGGTTCGGGTTCGGGTTAGGGGTAGGGTTTGGGTTCGGGTTAGGGTTCGGGTTAGGGTTAGGTTTAGGGTTCGGGTTCGGGGTTAGGATTAGGGTTAGGGTTCGGGTTAGGGTTCGGTTTAGGGTTAGGATTCGGGTATGAGCTTAGGGTTCGAGTTCGGGTTAGGGTTAGGGTTAGGGTTCCGGTTAGGTTTAGGGTTAGGGTTCGGGTTAGGATTAGG
>JAVLSZ010000035.1:3140000-3157500 GCA_032313775.1 Urocyon cinereoargenteus
TAGGGTTAGGTTTAGGGTTAGGGTTCGGGTTAGGGTTAGGCTTAGGGTTAGGGTTAGGGTTCGGGTTAGGGTTAGGGTTATGGTTTGGGTTCTGGTTCGGGTTCGGGTTAGGGTTCGGGTTCGGGTTAGGGTTCGGTTTCGGGTTAGGGGTTAGGGTTCGGGTTAGGGTTAGGGTTAGGTTTCGTGTTCGGGTTCGGGTTTGGGTTATGTTTCGGGTTCGGGTTAGGGTTCGGTTTTGGGTTAGGGTTCGGGTTCGGGTTAGGGTTAGGTGTTAGTGTTCAGGTTAGGGGTATGGTTAGGGTTCGGGTTAGGGTTCGGGTTAGGGTTAGGGTTAAGTTTGGGGTTAGGGTTAGGGTTAGGGTTAGGGTTCGGGTTCGGGTTAGGGTTAGGGTTTGGTTTAGGGTTAGGTTTCGGGTTAGGGTTAGGGTTAAGGTTCGGGTTAGGGTTAAGGTTAGGGTTAGGGTTAGGGTTAGGGTTCGGATAAGGGTTAGGGGTGGGTTTCGGGTTAGGGTTCGGGTGAGGGTTACAGTTAGTGTTAGGGTTAGGGTTAGGGTTCGGTTAGGGTTAGGGTTAGGGTTAGGGTTAGGGGTTAGGGTTAGGGTTAGGGTTCGGGTTAGGGTTAGGGTTAGGTTTCGGGTTAGGGTTCGGGTTATGGTTAGGGTTAGGGTTAGGGTTCGGGTTAGGTTTAGGGTTAGGGTTCGGGTTAGGGTTAGGGTTAGGGTTAGCGGTAGGTTTAGGGATCAGGTTAGGGTTCGGGTTAAGGTTCCGGTTACGGTTACAGTTAGGGTTAGGGTTAGGGTTCGTGTTAGGTTTCGGGTTAGGGGTCGGGTTAGTTTTAGGTTTCGGGTTAGGGTTCGGGTTCGGGTTAGGGGTAGGGTTTGGGTTCGGGTTAGCGTTCGGGTTAGGGTTAGGGTTAGGGTTAGGGTTCGGGTTCGGGGTTAGGGTTAGGGTTAGGGTTCGGGTTAGGGTTCGGTTTAGGGTTAGGATTTGGGTATGAGCTTAGGGTTCGGGTTCGGGGTAGGGTTAGGGTTAGGGTTCCGGTTAGGTTTAGGGTTAGGGTTCGGGTTAGGATTAGGGTTAGGGTTAGGGTTAGGGTTCGAGTTCGGTTTAGTGTTAGGGTTCGGGTTAGGGTTCGGGTTAAGGTTAGGGTTAGGGTTAGGGTTCGGGTTAGGGTTAGGGTACGGGTTAGGGTTAGGGTTAGTGTTAGGGTTCCGGTTAGGGTTTGGATTAGGGTTAGGGTTAGGGTTCGGGTTAGGGTTAGGGTTAGGGTTCGGGTTAGGGTTAGGGTTAGGGTTAGGGTTAGGGTTCGGGTTAGGGTTCGGGTTAGGGTTCGGGTTAGGTTTAGGGTTAGGGTTCGGATTAGGGTTCGGGTTAGGGTTAGGGTTCGGGTTAGGTTTAGGGTTCGGGTTAGGGTTCGGGTTCGGATTAGGGTTCGGGCTCTGTTAAGGGTTAGGTTTAGGGTTCGGGTTCGTGTTAGGGTTAGGGTTAGGGTTAGAGTTAGGGTTAGGGTTCGGGTTAGGGTTAGGTTTAGGGTTAGGGTTAGGGTTCGGGTAAGGGTTAGGGTTAGGGTTCGGGTTAGGGTTCGGATTAGGGTTCGGGTAAGGGTTAGGGTTCGGGTTAGGGTTAGGGTTCGGGTTAGGGTTAGGGTTCGGGTTAGGGTTAGGGTTCGGGTTAGGTTTAGGTTTAGGGTTCGGGTTTGGGTTAGGGTTAGGGTTAGGGTTTGGGTTAGGTTTAGGGTTAGTATTAGGGTTAGGGGTAGGGTTCGTTTTAGGGTTAGTGTTAAGGTTAGGGTTAGGGTTCGGGTTAGGGTTAGGGTTAGGGTTATGGGTTAGTGTTAGTGTTAGTGTTCGGGTTAGGGTTAGGGTTAGGGTTCGGGTAAGATTCGGATTAGGGTTAGGATTCGGGTAAGGGGTTAGGGTTCGGGTTCGGGTTCGGGTTAGGGTTAGTGTTCCGGTTAGGGTTAGGGTTAGGGTTCGGTTTAGAGTTAGGGTTAGGTTTAGGGTTAGGGTTAGGGTTCGGGTTAGGGTTAGGGTTAGGGTTCGGTTTAGGGTTAGGGTTAGGGTTCGAGTTAGGGTTAGGGTTCCGGTTAGGGTTAGGGGTTAGGGTTAGGTTTAGGGTTAGGGTTAGGGTTCGGGTTAGGGTTAGGGTTAGGGTTAGGGTTAGGGTTAGGGTTAGGTTTCGGGTTAGGGTTAGGCTTAGGGTTAGGGTTAGGGTTAGGGTTAGGGGTTAGGGTTAGGGTTAGGGTTAGGGTTCTGGTTAGGGTTAGGGTTCGGGTTCGGGTTAGGGTTAGGGTTCGGGTTAGGGTTAGGGTTAGGGTTCGGGTTAGGGTTAGGGTTATTGTTAGGGTTAGGTTTAGGGTTCGGTTTAGGGTTAGGGGTAGGGTTCGGGATAGGGTTAGTGTTAAGTTTAGGGTTAGGGTTCTGGTTAGGTTTAGGTTTAGGGTTAGGGGTTTGGGTTAGTGTTAGGGTTCGGGTTAGGGTTACGGTTAGGGTTCGGGTAAGGTTCGGATTAGGGTTAGGATTCGGGTACGGGGTTGGGGTTCGGGTTCGGGTTAGGGTTAGGGTTCCGGTTAGGGTGAGGGATAGGGTTCGGGTTAGAGTTAGGATTAGGTTTAGTGTTAGGGTTAGGGTTCGGGTTAGGGTTAGGTTTAGGGTTCGGGTTAGGGTTAGGGTTCGAGTTAGGGTTAGGTTTCGGGTTAGGGTTAGGGGTTAGGGTTTGGGTTAGTGTTAGGGTTCGGGTTAGGTTTAGGGTTAGGGTTAGGGTTAGGGTTCGGGTTAGGGTTAGGCTTAGGGTTAGGGTTAGGGTTCGGGTAAGGGTTAGGGTTATGGTTTGGGTTCGGGTTCGGGGTAGAGTTAGGGTTCGGGTTCGGTTTAGGGTTCGGGTTCGGCTTAGGGGTTAGGGTTCGGGTTAGGGTTAGGGTTAGGGTTCGGGTTAGGGTTCGGGTTAGGGTTCGGGTTAGGGTTAGGGTTCGGGTTAGGGTTAGGGTTAGGGTTAGGGTTAGGGTTAGGTTTCGGGTTAGGGTTCGTGTTAGGGTTCGGGTTAGGGTTAGGGTTAGGGTTCGGGTTAGGGTTAGGTTTAGGGTTAGAGTTAGGGTTAGGTTTAGGGTTCGGGTTAGGGTTAGGGTTAGGTTTAGGGTTAGGGTTAGGGTTCGGGTTAGGGTTAGGATTAGGTTTAGGGTTCGTTTTCGGGTTCGGGTTTGCGTTAGGTTTCGGTTTCGGGTTAGGGTTCGTGTTCGGGTTAGGGTTCGGGTTCGGGTTAGGGTTAGGTGTTAGTGTTCAGGTTAGGGGTAGGTTTAGGGTTCGGGTTAGGGTTAGGGTTAGGGTTAGGGTTAGGTTTAGTGATCAGGTTAGGGTTCGGGTTAAGGTTCCGGTTACGGTTACGGTTAGGGTTAGGGTTAGGGTTCGTGTTAGGGTTCGGGTTAGGGGTCGGGTTAGTTTTAGGTTTATAGTTAGGGTTCGGGTTCGGGTTAGGGGTAGGGTTTGGGTTCTGGTTAGCGTTCGGGTTAGGGTTAGGGTTAGGGTTAGGGTTCGGGTTAGGGTTCGGTTTAGGGTTAGGATTTGGGTATGAGCTTAGGGTTCGGGTTCGGGTTAGGGTTAGGGTTAGGGTTCCGGTTAGGTTTAGGGTTAGGGTTCGGGTTAGGATTAGGGTTAGGGTTAGGGTTCGGGTTAGGGTTAGGGTTAGGGTTAGGGTTCGGGTTAGGGTTAGGGTTAGGGTTAGGGTTAGGGTTAGGGTTCGGGTTAGGGTTAGGCTTAGGGTTAGGGTTAGGGTTCGGGTTAGGGTTAGGGTTATGGTTTGGGTTCGGGTTCGGGTTCGGTTTAGGGTTCGGTTTCGGGTTAGGGTTCGTGTTCGGGTTAGGGGTTAGGGTTCGGGTTAGGGTTAGGGTTAGGGTTCGTGTTCGGGTTCGGGTTTGGGTTAGGTTTCGGGTTCGGGTTAGGGTTCGGGTTTGGGTTAGGGTTCGGGTTCGGGTTAGGGTTAGGTGTTAGTGTTCAGGTTAGGGGTAGGGTTAGGGTTCGGGTTAGGGTTCGGGTTAGGGTTAGGGTTAAGTTTGGGGTTAGGGTAAGGGTTAGGGTTAGGGTTCGGGTCCGGGTTAGGGTTAGGGTTTGGGTTAGGGTTAGGGTTCGGGTTAGGGTTAGGGTTAAGGTTCGGGTTAGGGTTAAGGTTAGGGTTAGGGTTAGGGTTAGGGTTCGGATAAGGGTTAGGGGTAGGTTTCGGGTTAGGGTTCGGGTGAGGGTTACAGTTAGTGTTAGGGTTAGGGTTAGGGTTCGGTTAGGGTTAGGGTTAGGGTTAGGTTTAGGGGTTAGGGTTAGGGTTAGTGTTCGGGTTAGGGTTAGGGTTAGGTTTCGGGTTAGCGTTCGGGTTATGGTTAGGGTTAGGGTTAGGGTTCGGGTTAGGTTTAGTGTTAGGGTTCGGGTTAGGGTTAGGGTTAGGGTTAGGGTTAGGTTTAGGGATCAGGTTAGGGTTCGGGTTAAGGTTCCGGTTACGGTTACGGTTAGGGTTAGGGTTAGGGTTCGTGTTAGGGTTCGGGTTAGGGGTCGGGTTAGTTTTAGGTTTAGGGTTAGGGTTCGGGTTCGGGTTAGGGGTAGGGTTTGGGTTCGGGTTAGCGTTCGGGTTAGGGTTAGGGTTAGGGTTAGGGTTCGGGTTAGGGGTTAGGGTTAGGGTTAGGGTTCGGGTTAGGGTTCGGTTTAGGGTTAGGATTTGGGTATGAGCTTAGGGTTCGGGTTCGGGTTAGGGTTAGGGTTAGGGTTCCGGTTAGGTTTAGGGTTAGGGTTCGGGTTAGGATTAGGGTTAGGTTTAGTGTTAGGGTTCGGGTTCGGGTTAGTGTTAGGGTTCGGGTTAGGGTTCGGGTTAAGTTTAGGGTTAGGTTTAGGGTTCGGGTTAGGGTTAGGGTACGGGTTAGGTTTAGGGTTAGGGTTAGGGTTCCGGTTAGGGTTTGGGTTAGGGTTAGGGTTAGGGTTCGGGTTAGGTTTAGGGTTAGGGTTCGGGTTAGGGTTAGGTTTAGGGTTCGGGTTAGGGTTCGGGTTAGGGTTCGGGTTAGGTTTAGGGTTAGGGTTCGGGTTAGGGTTCGGGTTAGGGTTAGGGTTCGGGTTAGGTTTAGGGTTCGGGTTAGGGTTCGGGTTCGGGTTAGTGTTCGGGCTCTGTTAAGGGTTAGGGTTAGGGTTCGGGTTCGGGTTAGCGTTAGGGTTAGGGTTAGGGTTAGGGTTTGGGTTAGGTTTAGGTTTAGGGTTAGGGTTAGGGTTCGGGTAAGGGTTAGGGTTAGGGTTCGGGTTAGGGTTCGGGTTAGGGTTCGGGTCAGGGTTAGGGTTAGGATTAGGGTTAGGGTTCGGGTTAGGGTTAGGGTTCGGGTTAGGGTTAGGGTTCGGGTTAGGGTTAGGTTTAGGGTTCGGGTTCGGTTTCGGGTTAGGGTTAGGGTTCGGTTTCGGGTTAGGGTTAGGGGTTAGGGTTCCGGTTAGGGTTAGGGTTAGGGTTCGGGTTAGGGTTAGGGTTCGGGTTAGGGTTAGGTTTAGGGTTCGGGTTAGGGTTAGGGTTCGGGTTAGGGTTAGGGTTCGGGTTAGGGTTAGGGTTCGGGTTAGGGTTCGGGTTTGGGTTAGGGTTTTGGTTAGGGTTAGGGTTATGGTTAGGGTTCGGGTTAGGGTTAGTGTTCGGGTTCGGGTTCGGGTTAGGGTTAGGGTTAGGGTTCGGGTTAGGGTTAGGGTTAGGGTTTGGGTTAGGGTTAGGGTTAGGGTTAGGGTTAGGTTTAGGGTTAGTATTAGGGTTAGGGGTAGGGTTCGGGTTAGGGTTAGTGTTAAGGTTAGGGTTAGGGTTCGGGTTAGGGTTAGGGTTAGGGTTAGGGTTTAGTGTTAGTGTTAGGGTTCGGGTTAGGGTTAGGGTTAGGGTTCGGGTAAGATTCGGATTACGGTTAGGATTCGGGTAAGGGGTTAGTGTTCGGGTTCGGGTTCGGGTTAGGGTAAGTGTTCCGGTTAGGGTTAGGGTTAGGGTTCGGTTTAGAGTTAGGGTTAGGTTTAGGGTTAGGGTTAGTGTTCGGGTTAGGGTTAGGGTTAGGTTTCGGTTTAGGGTTAGGGTTAGGGTTCGAGTTAGGGTTAGGGTTCCGGTTAGGGTTAGGGGTTAGGGTTAGGTTTAGGGTTAGGGTTAGGGTTCGGGTTAGGGTTAGGGTTAGGGTTAGGGTTAGGGTTAGGTTTCGGGTTAGGGTTAGGCTTAGGGTTAGGGTTAGGGTTAGGGTTAGGGGTTAGGGTTAGGGTTAGGGTTAGGGTTCGGGTTAGGGTTAGGGTTCGGGTTCGGGTTAGGGTTAGGGTTCGGGTTAGGGTTAGGGTTAGGGTTCGGGTTAGGGTTAGGGTTATTGTTAGGGTTAGGTTTAGGGTTCGGATTAGGGGTAGGGGTAGGGTTCGGGATAGGGTTAGTGTTAAGTTTAGGGTTAGGGTTCGGGTTAGGGTTAGGGTTAGGGTTAGGGGTTAGGGTTAGTGTTAGGGTTCGGGTTAGGGTTACGGTTAGGGTTCGGGTAAGGTTCGGATTAGGGTTAGGATTCGGGTAAGGGGTTGGGGTTAGGGTAGGGTTCGGGTTAGGGTTAGGGTTCCGGTTAGGGTGAGGGATAGGGTTCGGGTTAGAGTTAGGGTTAGGTTTAGTGTTAGGGTTAGGGTTCGGGTTAGGGTTAGGTTTAGGGTTCGGGTTAGGGTTAGGGTTCAGGTTAGGGTTAGGCTTAGGGTTAGGGTTAGGGTTCGGGTTAGGGTTAGGGTTATGGTTTGGTTTCGAGTTCGGGGTAGTGTTAGGGTTCGGGTTCGGTTTAGGGTTCGGGTTCGGGTTAGGGGTTAGGGTTCGGGTTAGGGTTAGGGTTAGGGTTCGGGTTAGGGTTCGGGTTAGGGTTCGGGTTAGGGTTCGGGTTAGGGTTAGTGTTCGGGTTAGGGTTAGGGTTAGGGTTAGGGTTAGGTTTCGGGTTAGGGTTCGTGTTAGGGTTCGGGTTAGGGTTAGGGTTAGGGTTCGGGTTAGGGTTAGGTTTAGGGTTAGAGTTAGGGTTAGGTTTAGGGTTCGGGTTATGGTTAGGGTTAGGGTTAGGGTTAGGGTTAGGGTTCGGGTTAGGGTTAGGGTTAGGTTTAGGGTTCGTTTTCGGGTTCGGGTTTGCGTTAGGTTTCGGGTTCGGGTTAGGGTTCGTGTTCGGGTTAGGGTTCGGGTTCGGGTTAGGGTTAGGTGTTAGTGTTCAGGTTAGGGGTAGGTTTAGGGTTCGGGTTAGGGTTAGGGTTAGGGTTAGGGTTAGGTTTAGTGATCAGGTTAGGGTTCGGGTTAAGGTTCCGGTTACGGTTACGGTTAGGGTTAGGGTTAGGGTTCGTGTTAGGGTTCGGGTTAGGGGTCGGGTTAGATTTAGGTTTATGGTTAGGGTTCGGGTTCGGGTTAGGGGTAGGGTTTGGGTTCGGGTTAGCGTTCGGGTTAGGGTTAGGGTTAGGGTTAGGGTTCGGGTTCGGCGTTAGGGTTAGGGTTAGGGTTCGGGTTAGGGTTCGGTTTAGGGTTAGGATTTGGGTATGAGCTTAGGGTTTGGGTTCAGGTTAGGGTTATGGTTAGGGTTCCGGTTAGGTTTAGTGTTAGGGTTCGGGTTAGGATTAAGGTTAGGGTTAGGGTTCGGGTTAGGGTTAGGGTTAGGGTTAGGGTTCGGGTTAGGGTTCGGGTTAAGGTTAGGGTTAGGGTTAGGGTTCGGGTTAGGGTTAGGGTACGGTTTAGGGTTAGGGTTAGGGTTAGGGTTCCGGTTAGGGTTTGGGTTAGGGTTAGGGTTAGGGTTCGGGTTAGGGTTCGGGTTAGGGTTCGGGTTAGGTTTAGGGTTAGGGTTCGGTTAGGGTTCGGGTTAGGGTTAGGGTTCGGGTTAGGTTTAGGTTTCGGATTAGGGTTCGGGTTCGGGTTAGGGTTCGGGCTCTGTTAAGGGTTAGGGTTAGGGTTCGGGTTCGGGTTAGGGTTAGTGTTAGGGTTAGGGTTAGGGTTCGGGTTAGGGTTAGGTTTAGGGTTAGGGTTAGGGTTCGGGTTAGGGTTCCGTTAAGGGTTAGGGTTAGGATTAGGGTTAGGGTTCGGGTTAGGGTTAGGGTTCGGGTTAGGGTTAGGGTTAGGGTTCGGGTTCGGTTTCGGGTTAGGGTTAGGGTTCGGTTTCGAGTTAGGGTTAGTTGTTAGGGTTCCGGTTAGGGTTAGGGTTAGGGTTCGGGTTAGGGTTAGGGTTCGGGTTAGGGTTAGGATTAGGGTTAGGGTTAGGGTTAGGGTTAGGGTTCGGGTTAGGGTTAGGGTTAGGGTTAGGGTTCGGGTTAGGGTTAGGGTTAGGGTTAGGTTTAGGGTTAGGGTTCGGGTTAGGGTTAGGCTTAGGGTTAGGGTTAGGGTTCGGGTTAGGGTTAGGGTTATGGTTTGGGTTCGGGTTCGGGTTCGTGTTCGGGTTCGGGTTCGGGTTAGGGTTCGGGTTAGGGTTAGGGTTAGGGTTCGGGTAAGATTCGGATTAGGGTTAGGATTCGGGTAAGGGGTTAGGGTTCGGGTTCGGGTTCGGGTTAGGGTTAGTGTTCCGGTTAGGGTTAGGGTTAGGGTTCGGTTTAGAGTTAGGGTTAGGTTTAGGGTTAGGGTTAGGGTTCGGGTTAGGGTTAGGGTTAGGGTTCGGTTTAGGGTTTGGGTTAGGGTTAGGGTTAGGGTTAGGGTTAGGTTTCGGGTTAGGGTTAGGCTTAGGGTTAGGGTTAGGGTTAGGGTTAGGGTTAGGGTTAGGGTTAGGTTTCGGGTTAGGGTTAGGCTTAGGGTTAGGGTTAGGGTTAGGGTTAGGGTTAGGGGTTAGGGTTAGGGTTAGGGTTAGGGTTCGGGTTAGGGTTAGGGTTCGGGTTCGGGTTAGGGTTAGGGTTCGGGTTAGGGTTAGGGTTAGGGTTCGTGTTAGGGTTAGGGTTATTGTTAGGGTTAGGTTTAGGGTTCGGATTAGGGTTAGGGGTAGGGTTCGGGATAGGGTTAGTGTTAAGTTTAGGGTTAGGGTTCGGGTTAGGTTTAGGGTTAGGTTTAGGGGTTATGGTTAGTTTTAGGGTTCGGGTTAGGGTTACGGTTAGGGTTCGGGTAAGGTTCGGATTAGGGTTAGGATTCGGGTAAGGGGTTGGTGTTCGGGTTCGGGTTCGGGTTAGGGTTAGGGTTCCGGTTAGGGTGAGGGATAGGGTTCGGGTTAGAGTTAGGGTTAGGTTTAGTGTTAGGGTTAGGGTTCGGGTTAGGGTTAGGTTTAGGGTTCGGGTTAGGGTTAGGGTTCGAGTTAGGGTTAGGTTTCGGGTTAGGTTTAGGGGTTAGGGTTAGGGTTAGTGTTAGGGTTCGGGTTAGGTTTAGGGTTAGGGTTAGGGTTAGGGTTCAGGTTAGGGTTAGGCTTAGGGTTAGGGTTAGGGTTCGGGTTAGGGTTAGGGTTATGGTTTGGGTTCGAGTTCGGGGTAGTGTTAGGGTTCGGGTTCGGTTTAGGGTTCGGGTTCGGGTTAGGGGTTAGGGTTCGGGTTAGGGTTAGGGTTAGGGTTCGGGTTAGGGTTCGGGTTAGGGTTCGGGTTAGGGTTCGGGTTAGGGTTAGGGTTCGGGTTAGGGTTAGGGTTAGGGTTAGGGTTAGGTTTCGGGTTAGGGTTCGTGTTAGGGTTCGGGTTAGGGTTAGGGTTAGGGTTCGGGTTAGGGTTAGGTTTAGGGTTAGAGTTAGGGTTAGGTTTAGGGTTCGGGTTAGGGTTAGGGTTAGGGTTAGGTTTAGGGTTAGGGTTCGGGTTAGGGTTAGGGTTAGGTTTAGGGTTCGCTTTCGGGTTCGGGTTTGCGTTAGGTTTCGGGTTCGGGTTAGGGTTCGTGTTCGGGTTAGGGTTCGGGTTCGGGTTAGGGTTAGGTGTTAGTGTTCAGGTTAGGGGTAGGTTTAGGGTTCGGGTTAGGGTTAGGGTTAGGGTTAGGGTTAGGTTTAGTGATCAGGTTAGGGTTCGGGTTAAGGTTCCGGTTACGGTTACGGTTAGGGTTAGGGTTAGGGTTCGTGTTAGGGTTCGGGTTAGGGGTCGGGTTAGATTTAGGTTTATGGTTAGGGTTCGGGTTCGGGTTAGGGGTAGGGTTTGGGTTCGGGTTAGCGTTCGGGTTAGGGTTAGGGTTAGGGTTAGGGTTCGGGTTCGGCGTTAGGGTTAGGGTTAGGGTTCGGGTTAGGGTTCGGTTTAGGGTTAGGATTTGGGTATGAGCTTAGGGTTCGGGTTCAGGTTAGGGTTAGGGTTAGGGTTCCGGTTAGGTTTAGTGTTAGGGTTCGGGTTAGGATTAGGGTTAGGGTTAGGGTTCGGGTTAGGGTTAGGGTTAGGGTTAGGGTTCGGGTTAGGGTTCGGGTTAAGGTTAGGGTTAGGGTTAGGGTTCGGGTTAGGGTTAGGGTACGGTTTAGGGTTAGGGTTAGGGTTAGGGTTCCGGTTAGGGTTTGGGTTAGGGTTAGGGTTAGGGTTCGGGTTAGGGTTCGGGTTAGGGTTCGGGTTAGGTTTAGGGTTAGGTTTCGGTTAGGGTTCGGGTTAGGGTTAGGGTTCGGGTTAGGTTTAGGTTTCGGATTAGGGTTCGGGTTCGGGTTAGGGTTCGGGCTCTGTTAAGGGTTAGGGTTAGGGTTCGGGTTCGGGTTAGGGTTAGTGTTAGGGTTAGGGTTAGGGTTCGGGTTAGGGTTAGGTTTAGGGTTAGGGTTAGGGTTCGGGTAAGGGTTAGGGTTAGGGTTCGGGTTAGGGTTCGGGTTAGGGTTCCGTTAAGGGTTAGGGTTAGGATTAGGGTTAGGGTTCGGGTTAGGGTTAGGGTTCGGGTTAGGGTTAGGGTTAGGGTTCGGGTTCGGTTTCGGGTTAGGGTTAGGGTTCGGTTTCGAGTTAGGGTTAGGGGTTAGGGTTCCGGTTAGGGTTAGGGTTAGGGTTCGGGTTAGGGTTAGGGTTCGGGTTAGGGTTAGGATTAGGGTTAGGGTTAGGGTTAGGGTTAGGGTTCGGGTTAGGGTTAGGGTTAGGGTTAGGGTTCGGGTTAGGGTTAGGGTTAGGGTTAGGTTTAGGGTTAGGGTTCGGGTTAGGGTTAGGCTTAGGGTTAGGGTTAGGGTTCGGGTTAGGGTTAGGGTTATGGTTTGGGTTCGGGTTCGGGTTCGTGTTCGGGTTCGGGTTCGGGTTAGGGTTCGGGTTAGGGTTAGGGTTAGGGTTCGGGTAAGATTCGGATTAGGGTTAGGATTCGGGTAAGGGGTTAGGGTTCGGGTTCGGGTTCGGGTTAGGGTTAGTGTTCCGGTTAGGGTTAGGGTTAGGGTTCGGTTTAGAGTTAGGGTTAGGTTTAGGGTTAGGGTTAGGGTTCGGGTTAGGGTTAGGGTTAGGGTTCGGTTTAGGGTTTGGGTTAGGGTTAGGGTTAGGGTTAGGGTTAGGTTTCGGGTTAGGGTTAGGCTTAGGGTTAGGGTTAGGGTTAGGGTTAGGGTTAGGGTTAGGGTTAGGTTTCGGGTTAGGGTTAGGCTTAGGGTTAGGGTTAGGGTTAGGGTTAGGGTTAGGGGTTAGGGTTAGGGTTAGGGTTAGGGTTCGGGTTAGGGTTAGGGTTCGGGTTCGGGTTAGGGTTAGGGTTCGGGTTAGGGTTAGGGTTAGGGTTCGTGTTAGGGTTAGGGTTATTGTTAGGGTTAGGTTTAGGGTTCGGATTAGGGTTAGGGGTAGGGTTCGGGATAGGGTTAGTGTTAAGTTTAGGGTTAGGGTTCGGGTTAGGTTTAGGGTTAGGTTTAGGGGTTATGGTTAGTTTTAGGGTTCGGGTTAGGGTTACGGTTAGGGTTCGGGTAAGGTTCGGATTAGGGTTAGGATTCGGGTAAGGGGTTGGTGTTCGGGTTCGGGTTCGGGTTAGGGTTAGGGTTCCGGTTAGGGTGAGGGATAGGGTTCGGGTTAGAGTTAGGGTTAGGTTTAGTGTTAGGGTTAGGGTTCGGGTTAGGGTTAGGTTTAGGGTTCGGGTTAGGGTTAGGGTTCGAGTTAGGGTTAGGTTTCGGGTTAGGTTTAGGGGTTAGGGTTAGGGTTAGTGTTAGGGTTCGGGTTAGGTTTAGGGTTAGGGTTAGGGTTAGGGTTCAGGTTAGGGTTAGGCTTAGGGTTAGGGTTAGGGTTCGGGTTAGGGTTAGGGTTATGGTTTGGGTTCGAGTTCGGGGTAGTGTTAGGGTTCGGGTTCGGTTTAGGGTTCGGGTTCGGGTTAGGGGTTAGGGTTCGGGTTAGGGTTAGGGTTAGGGTTCGGGTTAGGGTTCGGGTTAGGGTTCGGGTTAGGGTTCGGGTTAGGGTTAGGGTTCGGGTTAGGGTTAGGGTTAGGGTTAGGGTTAGGTTTCGGGTTAGGGTTCGTGTTAGGGTTCGGGTTAGGGTTAGGGTTAGGGTTCGGGTTAGGGTTAGGTTTAGGGTTAGAGTTAGGGTTAGGTTTAGGGTTCGGGTTAGGGTTAGGGTTAGGGTTAGGTTTAGGGTTAGGGTTCGGGTTAGGGTTAGGGTTAGGTTTAGGGTTCGCTTTCGGGTTCGGGTTTGCGTTAGGTTTCGGGTTCGGGTTAGGGTTCGTGTTCGGGTTAGGGTTCGGGTTCGGGTTAGGGTTAGGTGTTAGTGTTCAGGTTAGGGGTAGGTTTAGGGTTCGGGTTAGGGTTAGGGTTAGGGTTAGGGTTAGGTTTAGTGATCAGGTTAGGGTTCGGGTTAAGGTTCCGGTTACGGTTACGGTTAGGGTTAGGGTTAGGGTTCGTGTTAGGGTTCGGGTTAGGGGTCGGGTTAGATTTAGGTTTATGGTTAGGGTTCGGGTTCGGGTTAGGGGTAGGGTTTGGGTTCGGGTTAGCGTTCGGGTTAGGGTTAGGGTTAGGGTTAGGGTTCGGGTTCGGCGTTAGGGTTAGGGTTAGGGTTCGGGTTAGGGTTCGGTTTAGGGTTAGGATTTGGGTATGAGCTTAGGGTTCGGGTTCAGGTTAGGGTTAGGGTTAGGGTTCCGGTTAGGTTTAGGGTTAGGGTTCGGGTTAGGATTAGGGTTAGGGTTAGGGTTCGGGTTAGGGTTAGGGTTAGGGTTAGGGTTCGGGTTAGGGTTCGGGTTAAAGTTAGGGTTAGGGTTAGGGTTCGGGTTAGGGTTAGGGTACGGTTTAGGGTTAGGGTTAGGGTTAGGGTTCCGGTTAGGGTTTGGGTTAGGGTTAGGGTTAGGGTTCGGGTTAGGGTTAGGGTTAGGGTTCGGGTTAGGGTTAGGGTTAGGGTTCGGGTTAGGGTTCGGGTTAGGGTTCGGGTTAGGTTTAGGGTTAGGGTTCGGTTAGGGTTCGGGTTAGGGTTAGGGTTCGGGTTAGGTTTAGGTTTCGGATTAGGGTTCGGGTTCGGGTTAGGGTTCGGGCTCTGTTAAGGGTTAGGGTTAGGGTTCGGGTTCGGGTTAGGGTTAGTGTTAGGGTTAGGGTTAGGGTTCGGGTTAGGGTAGGTTTAGGGTTAGGGTTAGGGTTCGGGTAAGGGTTAGGGTTAGGGTTCGGGTTAGGGTTCGGGTTAGGGTTCCGTTAAGGGTTAGGGTTAGGATTAGGGTTAGGGTTCGGGTTAGGGTTAGGGTTCGGGTTAGGGTTAGGGTTAGGGTTCGGGTTCGGTTTCGGGTTAGGGTTAGGGTTCGGTTTCGAGTTAGGGTTAGGGGTTAGGGTTCCGGTTAGGGTTAGGGTTAGGGTTCGGGTTAGGGTTAGGGTTCGGGTTAGGGTTATGTTTAGGGTTCGGGTTAGGGTTAGGTTTAGGGTTCGGGTTAGGGTTAGGGTTCGGGTTCGGGTTAGGGTTAGGGTTCGGGTTCGGGTTAGGGTTCGGGTTTGGGTTAGGGTTTTGGTTAGGGTTAGGGTTACGTTTAGGGTTCGGGTTAGGGTTAGTGTTCGGGTTCGGGTTCGGTTTAGGGTTAGGGTTAGGGTTCGGGTTAGGGTTAGGGTTAGGGTTTGGGTTAGGGTTAGGGTTAGGGTTAGGGTTAGGGTTAGGTTTAGGGTTAGTATTAGTGTTAGGGGTAGGGTTCGGGTTAGGGTTAGTGTTAAGGTTAGGGTTAGGGTTCGGGTTAGGGTTAGGGTTAGGGTTAGGGGTTAGTGTTAGTGTTAGGTTTCGGGTTAGGGTTAGGGTTAGGGTTCGGGTAAGATTCGGATTAGGGTTAGGATTCGGGTAAGGGGTTAGTGTTCGGGTTCGGGTTCGGGTTAGGGTTAGTGTTCCGGTTAGGGTTAGGGTTAGGGTTCGGTTTAGAGTTAGGGTTAGGTTTAGGGTTAGGGTTAGGGTTAGGGTTAGGGTTAGGGTTAGGGTTCGGTTTAGGGTTAGGGTTAGGGTTCGAGTTAGGGTTAGGGTTCCGGTTAGGGTTAGGGGTTAGGGTTAGGTTTAGGGTTAGGGTTAGGGTTCGGATTAGGGTTAGGGTTAGGGTTAGGGTTAGGGTTAGATTTCGGGTTAGGGTTAGGCTTAGGGTTAATGTTATGTTTAAGTTTAGGGTTAGGGGTTAGGTTTAGGGTTAGGGTTAGGGTTCGGGTTAGGGTTAGGGTTCGTTTTCAGGTTAGGGTTAGGGTTCGGGTTAGGGTTAGGGTTAGGGTTCGGTTTAGGGTTAGGGTTATTTTTAGGGTTAGGTTTAGCGTTCGGATTAGGGTTAGGTGTAGGGTTCGGGATAGGGTTAGTGTTAAGTTTAGGGTTAGGGTTCGGGTTAGGGTTAGGGTTACGGTTAGGGGTTAGGGTTAGTGTTAGGGTTCGGGTTAGGGTTACGGTTAGGGTTTGGGTAAGGTTCGGATTAGGGTTAGGATTCGGGTAAGGGGTTGGGGTTGGGGTTCGGGTTCGGGTTAGGGTTAGGGTTCCGGTTAGGGTGAGGGATAGGGTTCGGTTAGAGTTAGGGTTAGGTTTAGTGTTAGGGTTAGGGTTCGGGTTAGGGTTAGGTTTAGGGTTCGGGTTAGGGTTAGGGTTCGAGTTAGGGTTAGGTTTCGGGTTAGGGTTAGGGGTTAGGGTTAGGGTTAGTATTAGGGTTCGGGTTAGGTTTAGGGTTAGGGTTAGGGTTAGGGTTCGGGTTAGGGTTAGGCTTAGGGTTAGGGTTAGGGTTCGGGTTAGCGTTAGGGTTATGGTTTGGGTTAGGGGTTAGGGTTCGGGTTAGGGTTAGGGTTAGCGTTCGGGTTAGGGTTCGGGTTAGGGTTCGGGTTAGGGTTAGGGTTCGGGTTAGGTTTAGGGTTAGGGTTCGGGTTAGGGTTAGGGTTAGGGTTAGGGTTAGGGTGAGGGTTAGAGTTCGTTTTCGGGTTCGGGTTTGCATTAGGGTTATGGTTTGGGTTAGGGGTTAGGGTTCGGGTTAGGGTTCGGGTTAGGGTTAGGGTTAGGCTTAGGGTTAGGGTTAGGGTTCGGGTTAGCGTTAGGGTTATGGTTTGGGTTAGGGGTTAGGGTTCGGATTAGGGTTAGGGTTAGCGTTCGGGTTAGGGTTCGGGTTAGGGTTCGGGTTAGGGTTCGGGTTAGGGTTAGGGTTCGGGGTAGGGTTAGGGTTCGGGTTCGGGTTAGGGTTCGGGTTCGGGTTAGGGGTTAGGGTTCGGGTTAGGGTTCGGGTTAGGGTTAGGGTTAGGGTTCGGGTTACGGTTCGGGTTAGGGTTCGGGTTAGGGTTAGGGTTCGGGTTAGTGTTAGGGTTAGGGTTAGGGTTAGGTTTCGGGTTAGGGTTCGTGTTAGGGTTCGGGTTAGGGTTAGGGTTAGGGTTCGGGTTAGGGTTAGGTTTAGGGTTAGAGTTAGGGTTAGGTTTAGGGTTCGGGTTAGGGTTAGGTTTAGGGTTAGGGTTAGGGTTAGGGTTCGGGTTAGGGTTAGGGTTAGGGTTAGGGTTCGTTTTCGGGTTCGGGTTTGCGTTAGGTTTCGGGTTCGTGTTAGGGTTCGTGTTCGGGTTAGGGTTCGGGTTCGGGTTAGGGTTAGGTGTTAGTGTTCAGGTTAGGGGTAGGTTTAGGGTTCGGGTTAGGGTTCGGGTTAGGGTTAGGGTTAAGGTTGGGGTTAGGGTTAGGTTTAGGGTTAGGGTTAGGGTTCGGGTTAGGGTGACGGTTCGGGTTAGTGTTAGGGTTAGGGTTCGGGTTAGGGTAGGGTTAGGGTTAGGGTTAGGGTTCGGATTAGAGTTAGGTGTAGGGTTCGGGTTAGGTTTCGGGTTAGGGTTACGGTTAGTGTTAGGGTTAGGGTTAGGGTTCGGGTTAGGGTTAGGGTTATGGTTAGGGTTGGGGTTAGGGTTAGGGTTAGGGTTCGGGTTAGGGTTAGGGTTAGGGTTCGGGTTTGGGTTCGGGTTATGGTTAGGGTTAGGTTTAGGGTTCGGGTTAGGTTTAGTGTTAGGGTTCGGGTTAGTGTTCGGGTTAGGGTTAGTGTTAGGGTTAGGGTTAGATTTAGGGTTTGGGATTTGGTTAGGGTTAGGGTTAGGGTTCAGTTTAGGGTTCGGGTTAAGGTTCGGGTTCGGGTTAGGGTTAGGGTTAGGGTTAGGGTTCGTGTTAGGGTTCGGGTTAGGGGTCGGGTTAGTTTTAGGGTTAGGGTTAGGGTTCGGGTTCGGGTTAGGGGTAGGGTTTGGGTTCGGGTTAGGGTTCGGGTTAGGGTTCGGGTTAGGGTTAGGGTTAGGGTTAGGGTTCGGTTTCGGGGTTAGGGTTAGTGTTAGGGTTCGGGTTAGGGTTAGGATTCGGGTATGAGCTTAGGTTTCGGGTTCGGGTTAGGGTTAGGGTTAGGGTTCCGGTTAGGGTTAGGGTTAGGGTTCGGTTTAGGATTAGGGTTAGGGTTAGTGTTAGGGTTCGGGTTAGGGTTAGGTTTATGGTTCGGGTTAGGGTTCGTGTTAAGGTTAGGGTTAGAGTTAGGGTTTGGGTTAGGGTTAGGGTTCGGGTTAGGGTTAGGGTTAGGGTTAGGGTTCGGGTTAGGGTTTGGGTTAGTGTTAGGGTTAGGGTTCGGGTTAGTGTTAGGGTTAGGGTTCGGGTTAGGGTTAGGTTTCGGGTTAGGGTTCGGGTTAGGGTTCGGGTTAGGGTTCGGGTTAGGGTTAGGGTTAGGGTTAGGGTTAGGGTTCGGGTTCGGGGTTAGGGTTAGTGTTAGGGTTCGGGATAGGGTTAGGATTCGGGTATGAGCTTAGGGTTCGAGTTCGGGTTAGGGTTCGGTCTCGGTTTAGGGTTAGGGTTAGGGTTCGGGTTAGGGTTAGTGTTAGGGTTAGGGTTAGGGTTAGGTTTCGGGTTAGGGTTAGGTTTAGGGTTAGGGTTAGGTTTCGGGTAAGGGTTAGGGTTAGGGTTCGGGTTAGGGTTCGGGTTAGGATTCGGGTAAGGGTTAGGGTTAGGATTAGGGTTAGGGTTCGGGTTAGGGTTAGGGTTCGGGTTAGGGTTAGGGTTAGGGTTAGGGTTAGGGTTCGGGTTCGGGTCAGGGTTAGGGTTAGGGTTCGGGTTCGGTTTAGGGTTAGGGTTCGGGTTCGGGTTAGGGTTCGGGTTAGGGTTAAGGTTAGGGGTTAGGGTTCGGGATAGGGTTAGGGTTTAGGGTTCGGGTTAGGGTTAGGTTTACGGTTAGCGTTCGGTTATGGTTAGGGTTAGGGTTAGGGTTAGTGTTCGGGTTAGGGTCAGGGTTAGGGTTCGGGTTAGGGTTCGGGTTAGGGTTAGGGTTAGGTTTGGGTTTAGGGTTC